>JBAFTA010000001.1:36207271-36219204 GCA_036919975.1 Melanotaenia parkinsoni
ATATACTTATTACAGGATTAGGCTGACGGAGCTATCCTAGGACGCGTCTTACTCCTTCATCGCTCAGCAGCGCCCCCGCCACAACTTTATTTTTAAGGGTTAATTAAATGCACCAAAGTCATTTGTATACAGACATTTATCCGACGATGCAATTAACTGTTTATTTTACTTTATATATGCATGTGTATTTACATATTCTACCACTGTAAAGTCTGTTTATTTCTATTTTAAATCGAGACACATTCGTAAGGAAAATTTATATGTGGGATGAGCAGTAGTTTAGTTCTTCAGACTTTAATCATCCAATCCAGCGGAAAGCAGCTTCGGTCCAAGAGAGCCGCAGTCCTGCTTGTTTAGGATGTTTACCTGCTTCCACCCTGATTCAGATGAGCGAGCCTCTGAGCAAACGTGGTAAGCTGCTGGTTCCATGTCATTTGAATCAGGTGTGTTAGAGCAGGTAAACATCCTAAACGAGCAGGACTGCTGGTGTCCTGGACCAAACTTGCCTACCCCGATCCAATCCAATAAATGAAAACAAGATTCAACGGCCGGATCAGCTGTTTGGCCCAACCCACACACTCAACTCTGCTGCTCATCACACAAATACATTTTCTTTATAAACAAGGCTCCATTTAAAATGGAAATAAACAGACAGTATAAGATTTATTACCCATTCTCACACACACACACACACACACACACACACTGATCATCATAGGCACATCAGGAGGCAACGTGAGGTTAAATGTCTTGCCCAAGGACACTTCGACATGTTGTCAGGGAAAGCCTGGAATCGATCTACCAACCTTCCACCCCGTTTCTTCACAACAGGAAATAATCCACCAAACGTGTATTTTTTTTTACTGTCATCAGTTTAGGATCCAATGCAACAGAATGGTAGACGGGGTGACTGGAGCTCCTCAGTCAGATTATGCTGGGTTTTGGGAGGGAGACCTTATGTTTAATCAGGAAGTGTGTATGTTTGCAGAAGCTAAATATTTATGGGCTTATTCTTACAGGAACATAGTACATTAATAAACATTACTATAAATGTACCAGAGTTAGCCAAATGGCTATTTTTCATCTGCAGCACTCTGCTAGGTGGTTCATCCATCCATCCATTATCTGCACCGCTTTGTCCAGTACAGGTGGCGGGAAGCTGGAGCCTAACCCAGCATTTAGCAGGTACACCTGGACAGGTCAGCAGTCCATCGCAGGGCCTGGGTGGTTCATAGACGGTAACTTTAGTAGACCGCAGTGAGGGTTGAAGTTAAGAGGTTTCACACGCTTTCTCCATCACACCTATGGTGCAGAATGCAACAAATAATAAATAACAAATATATATATATATCATTCAGATTTGTTCCTGTTAGCAACTTTTCACTTTACTAAAATAACTTAATGCCTTAAAAGATTTCTGTCTACATGCTGTGTTTGTGCCACCATTTTTTACTACGGTGTCTCTGAATGGACAAACTGTGTGTGAAGTGAGACCATCTGAGCCTTAAAATTGCAGTACCAGCTTTGTTTGATGGGTAATGTCTTAAAAGGACCACAGAAGAAGACAGTACACATGTACAGGGACGGGAGCTTAAACTGGGACAAGATTACAACTCAGACAGAAGAATCAGAAGAAATGTTTATTCAGCACTTTGGTATCAGTCTCACACAAAATATGATAAAGAAATGGTGATAATTACAATAAATTACAAATATTTGTTGGTATTTGTACTTAAAAATACTTCAAATCACAATCAGAATCAAAAGAGCCCAACACAATGCAGAGGTTGCATCTGGATTTTTTTATCGAAATGGGAACTTCATTCAGTCTAATAAATTTATTTCTCCCAACAATAATTCAACCACACATCAGGAGATTGTTACACAACAATTATTTAAAACTTAGAGCCATAACAGACTCGTGAACGACACCATCCAGAAAGCACAATATGTGCCTCAAAGGATGGATGTCATCAGTCAGAGTTTATAGAGCGACTTGTTCTCTACTTGTTCTTGCTGAGCGTCCTCTGCTTCTCTGCATGCTCCACGATCTTCTCATCCACGTAGAGACCTTTCCGTCGGCGGACAGCGTTCATGTATTTCAGGGCTTGGAGGACAGAGTCTGCTTTCTCCCCAAAGTGCAGGTATTCTTCCTCTGTGGTGGGAACCCAGTATGGATCACTGCTGATCACCTACAATAAACAGCACAAAAAGCATACAAACATTTATTATTTGGATTTTTTTAAATAAAAAGATGCTGAAATATCCAGATTAGAATTTAAACTGGATGGGTAATTATACTGTGAAGTACTTCTTTGCATATACTTCTTTTTTTTTACAATTATTTGTTGTAAAACTCCACTGAGAAGCTTAGACTTCTGTGTTTTTCCTTCCAATTCTTTGTGCATTATCTGAAATAATACCCTGCTTATTAAGCTTAGTAACAATGACATGTTTAGTCAGAAAGAAAAATGTGACATTCAAGAGAGCAAAGTTGTTCTTTACTGGTAAAGAAACAAGAAGTAGGTTAATATTGTAAAAATGGGAAGCTTTGGTCAAACAAGCAGCTAATCTGAAATGTGAACAACACAAAGGAGAAGATTGTAGATTTCCGCATGACTGGGAATAAACACAATTAGTGGATATTCAGTTAGCTTTAACCAGAGTTGCAAATTAACCAGTACCCCTGGTTATCTAGCAGATAAGAGTTCACTTCTTTGGTCTGCACCAGGTTGTGAATACACATTCAGCTACTCTAATAGTAGAAGTGCACCAGGGTTTGTTTAAAATGGACAAAGCAGCAAGTTTGTACGCTCTCTTAAGCAAACTGAACACACTGATCCAGAAGTTCTGGTTTTGTTCTGGGGATTATTCAGGGGCTCCTGGATCTGATGTTCCAGAGAAGAATGCTGCATAGGCTACTGAAGATGATGGACAACTTTCCACATCCTTTACACAACACAATGAGTGTTTTCAGTCAGAGGCTTCTTCAAGTACATTGCAATGCAGAAAGGTACAGAAGCTCATTCCTGCCAGCATCTTCAGGGGATAAATAGTGTTTCTTCTTTATTCATATCACTGGTTAATCACCTCCCAGTGGCTGAAGAACAACTGTGGGCTGGCCAATCCGCTGGTCTTTTTGCGAATCTCGTCTGCAAATCCAAAACTCTCAGCAACAGGCAGAGCAGCCTTGATGATGAACATATCTGTCCCCTCCTTCATCTCTTCGTGGAGGACTCTGCCCTCTCGCTTCCCCAGTACACCATAGACCCGTCCTGATGGAAGACAAACAGCAAACACAAAAGTTAGAACACCTGGTACACAACCAGACGAATAACTAAGGCTGTGTCCGAATGTGCTCCCTACTCCCTACATGGTGCCCTATTATAGGGGTCACGCCATCTTTTGTCCGAATGTCCAGAGAGAAAAAAGTAGGACACTCAAAATTACCCACAACGCATCTTGAAAAGTAGTGAGCATCCATGGTCACTAGACGGGTCAATATAGACCACAATGCACTGCGGGCAGAAGCTCAACATGGCGCAAGGAGGCAAAAAAATTTAGCTGCACGAAATTACCTGTAAGCAAACAAAGAAAGAATAAAATACAACATGCGGAATAAAAATAAAAATATTTACACACAACTTTGGATTGGATTTGGAATGACATCTTGATGCAGGCTGTGGTTGCCGTGGTGACGGCGGTCGTCACGTGGTTTGCGGCAAGCAGAAACAGGCAGCTTTGTGTCCGAATCACCAGAGAATGAGTCACTATGTAGTGAAGGAGGGGTTAGGGAGTGGGGCGGACATTTGGACACAGCCTAATTATTTCCCAAATAAACCCCATTTTCTTAGCTTGTGGAAAACGGGGGGGGCTGAAGCTCTGCCACATCTTCTTGTAGTGACTAGAATTTGAATTTGTAGTTAACAGAATTTGACTTATTCTGGGTTCAGTGGTTAAAAAGCACAGCAGTTCCACCTCCCTTTAGCTTTCCGCTAATTTTCTGATTCTCTGCATGAACAGTGTGCAGGATGTCTTCATGCAGCACATAATACCCTTTATTCCTTCTGAAACCTCGTTAGCACTTTGAGTTCGTCTCATCTCACGTTACCCATCAGAGCAGCTGGAAGAAATTGTTTTAATTTCCAGCATTTTTCTTTCTGCCCTGCGTCTTCCTCCTCTTCAGCTCGAGTGAACGGTGCCTGAGCGTGGTTGACAATTGCTCACCAAAACTGACGGCTTTAATGTTGTTGGGAATACAATCCAATGTTTCCTCTGCCATGAGAGCATGTCATTTTTTCTCTGCTCTCTGTATGTCCAGTGTTCCTCCCCGATGCAAACAGACTACCAGCAGACAGTGTCAGCCATGACCTTCACATTCACTTTTTTTAAAGCCATAATTAAAGTTATCCACTGCTGTTCGAACAGCCGAGAAATGGGCAAGTCCTTCCAGATTTCCTGACACAGTTAAGAAAATAGTCTGATTCTTATCTGTTCTGCTTAATGCACAGAAATGCCACCTCAGGTGTTTGCCCAGATAAAACCATGTTTCTCAGTCTGGGTGTCTGAAGGCCCGTTTATAAATAACGACGTCTGTTTCAAACGTCATTCATAGCCATTCTCGTACTTCCATTATGTATCTTTTGTGGTGAAATGGTTGTTAATTCAGTTCCTCCACTAGTGGGCAGTGTTGAGTTCAGAGTTCACTCTGCGAGCTGGCGGCAGATTCAGACACCGTTTGGCGACGGTAATGCATCGATAAAAAGTCGTTTCCAACCCCCAACACACCCTAAACACTCACATATGGTATTTCTTCAAAAGCTTGCACAATTTCTACAGATGTTGTCCTCGTCTTCATTTCTTCTTCTGCTTGTTTGTTCCTTTCACCTCTCAAATATGCAGGGCAGTGGGTACCGAGGACCAGGACTAAGAAATACTGGTCTATTGAACTGAATGAATCGATGAATGAAATCTTTATTCCCAACATATTAAAAGAATGAGTCCAATAAAATATTTAACAACTACACTTCTTCCTACACCTTTTTAGGTATTTTATCATTCAACAAATGAATACTGAATGATGTCGATTAAAAACAAACAAAAACTGACAGAGCTACAAGAAGGAAATCAAAAGCAAATTTAAATTACATTGTGCAATTTTTAATTTGGTGTTCTTGTTGTCTCTCATTCCAAGATCTGGTAAGGACCATAGAATTTTCTAGTCTATAGACTAATCCGGGCAAAAACCAGAACTAGACCGTCCACCATTTTTGAGCTGGTACTTGTGTGCCTGTCAGGAGGAATTGTGGAGAGAACCGGATCAAGGAAACAATGTCAAGGAAACCTGGGAGGACTTGCATGGTTCTTGGTTCCTCTAACAGCGGTGGAAATCTCGTCTGAGACCTCTCGGTTTATTCAGATTCGCTGGGCAGGCTGAAGACATGTCAACGACAACAGTGGGTCAATTAACAGAAAGAATTTTTCCCCAACAACAGCACGGTAAGTTTTGGTGAAAAGTTAATCCAACACTAAATTCTGCATTTCCGTGTTGCTGTCAAGCTTAACATGGTGCAACAAGTCGTGTTTATTATGCTAGTTATAGCTAATGGACTAAGAGACAAGAGGCTGTCCTGTTGTGAAGACTAAAGCACAAGTTTGGAAGATATGGTACTAAACGCAGACCTGCCAGGCAAGGAAAACAACATTTGGACTTTAGTTCTAATATACGTTGGACCCTTAAATCAGACACCTTGGTCACTTTATGCTCCCCGTAGTTTATAGAAATCATTTTATTCTAGTTTTCAGAAGACTGCCATGAAATTGGAGAAACTGCTGGTACGTGTTAATCAAGAGGACGGACTGCTTTTCTTCTGCAGGCAGACGAGGTTTAGAGTCTCACATAATTATCTGTCTGAGAGACCTGGAGTTTGCATTTTGTTGCTCATCACAAGGCAGGCGATTGATTAAATAATCTTGAATACGTTTGAACAAATCAAATAAATATTCCATTTATTAGGATCATTAACTAAACGATCTAGCTAGTACCACGTCCTCTCTGCTTCTGCTGTATTACAGTACTTAAACTGAGTTCCTTGATCAGGAACTGTGGGTCACTGGCTAACGTAGTCAGTCCAGATTTCCCTCTGCTGTCAGTGTCAGCAGGTGGCAGCAGATACGAGGTTGCCACCGCAAAAATGGCGGCTCCGCAAGATGATGCAACACACAAAATGGCCATCAGATTTGTCTCTACTAACCCAACTGAAAACCTAAACCTGTAAACCCGACTGAGCTATTCCTTAGATGGTATAATTCAAAATATTTCTTTGGCAAGTATTGCTTTCTTACCCAGGACTTCTGCGGTGGCCATGATCTCACAAGTATACATGGCTGCCATGAGTCTTTGGGGTTGGGCTTGGAATGCGTGGCGACAGGCCTCTTTCATAGCAGCTATCAGCTGGCCAGACACTGGTCCATAGCAGTCTGCAGGAGCAGCTTCAGCTCTGTGTTCGGCTTGTCTAGGCCTTTCTACCACGTCCTCACTGCTTCTGCTGTCGGATAAAGTCTCAGTGGACTCAGAGTCTTCTTTCATGGGATCCTGATGTTGTGGTGCGGCTGAAGACTGAATGTCCCACCTCTCAATGGAGAAGCAAACTCCCATCAGCGGCTCCTCACACATGGGCCCTGACAAAGTTGCTAACTGGAAGCCACTGACAATGCTGTTGTCAAAGTCTCGTAGAGCAGCTGGAGCTCCAGCCTGAAGGGTTTTGTCTCCCTGACCCAGACACTGCCACACTGAGGGTCGGTTGTAGGACTTCACGCTGTTCAGCAGGATGTTGGGACCATACCTGAAAACAGGAAACACTGACTCTGTGGGCAACGCTCTGCAACAAACTGTTGAGCAGCTGAGATCGAAGGATGTTTCCATTTATTTATCAAATGTCAAATAATACTTAAATAATAAACACAGACATTAATATTGCCAATTCAGCTCTAGTAATGTCTGGAATGTCAACTGTCAATTGTAATGTCAATTCAAAACAGGAGAAAAAGAAATAGAAAATATCCCTGGCTAAATTTGAACAGACCAAAAGTTAAAGAGCCATTTCAAGTACTTCAATTCTTTGAATGTTTTTGTCCAGACTCTTCATCAACGGGCATAATATTTGATGGTAAGACAGGAGGGGAGCAGCCAGCAGCAGCTTTTAGTCTGCTCATGGAGACGAGGTGAACATGTCCTGCTCTGGAACTGATTCTGTGAAGGACCCAGTCTGTTGGGTGCTGTTGGGCAGGGGTGGGGAAGACAATATCACCCTGGAACTACTTTCTACAGATGTGTTGCTGTTATCAGATTCAAAATGAGCTAATATTTACCATCTGAACATCTGACATGTTGTTTATGTTCTACTGGGAATAAAATATGGGTTGATCAGATTTGTAAATAATTGCAATAATAATTTACACAGCAGCTCTTTATCAGTAAAATCCCTTCAAACGTCTTACCTACGAGGCCCAAAGGCCCAGATACGTTCCACAGCATTCCTCCACTTCCTCCCCTGCAACAAGCTCTCTAGTTGGCTCTTCAAACCAGCAATGGCCTCCAGGGTCCGGAGACCGATGTCCACAGTCTTCCCCTCCCTCATGGACATGTTTATCTGCTCCAGTGTCCGGATTACGTCTGAGCTACTCTCCAACAGACACGTCACCTCTATACAGAAAAAAACATATTGGTGCCATATTATTATTATTATTATTATTACTGTTGTTATTATTTATTTTAATCACAGAGTGTGAGAATTACTGACATCTAGCAGTACAGATGGCCATTGTATGGTGAGACTGTACGGTGGCCAAAACTCTTCCAGACATAAACGTGTTTTCATCTGTGAGTGGATCCAGTGGCCTCAAGCGCAGCGATGACTGAACTACAGGTAACTATTACACCTTATGTACATGCACAATGTCTTCTTCTATGATCCTTTTAGGACATTACTAATCCCAAACCTATCAAACAAAGCTGGTTCTGCTGTTATTACCCTTAAAACTTTGCAAGATTGTCAGCAGCCCAAGCTATCGCTTTTGGTTTCTCAGGAACGGTGACTCTGGGGCGAATTATGAACGACAGCTTGCCTTTTATGTGATCTACAGACGCTTTATAGTCATTTATATCGCATCCAGGAGGTTTACAATCCAGCCGCAAAGTGTAGTGTTTATTTAGAGACTCTATATGGTATGCAATCTTTCTAGGAGACCTCTATTTTGACCTGGGAATTATGATGAAGCCACTTCCTGTCAAATTTTCCACCAATCAAATAGCATAAATTGACAGTAAAGTCCAATCAGGAGCAGCAAGTGAGATTTTTGATGCACAATGAGAATGAGAAAGTGAGTCAGGAAGACTGGATTGCTTTAAGGGCTGCCTGCTATGCTACGTGAGCTAAACACCACACTTTCAGGAGCGTTCAGCAACAACAAAACCATTGGTATTATGTTTTTTTTTCTATTCAGATAATAATAGTAGAGTGTTATAATTTACCTGATATGTCTCGTCTCACCTGCAGCGTTCCTCTGAAATGTCTGTTGATACCCTATTATTATTGTCTGAATAGACTTTAAAACAACCTTATATCAACGACCTAAAAAAATGAACATCTTTGAGTTAACAACAAAACCAGTTACTGTATTTTCCTTGTCTTTCAGTCTGGTCTTTTTGCTCCTGAAGCAACAGTTCTGCGCGTTTAGTGACCATCCTGGTTTCCTCCACGATCGGTAAAAACTCAGACAGAAACAGCTGCTAAACTTTCAGTTTCCACACCGAGGTCGGGAGGTGGAGGAGAGGTGATTACTCCTGGGTGAAACTGCAGCTAGATCCCTTCACTTTACTTAGCAGCTAGCAGCAGCTAGCAGCAGCTAGTTTTAAGCTTAGCTTAAACTAGCAGCAGCATCAGGCCAGTTACTCACTTTTAGTATTTTATACCAACATTCAGTTTGGAGACAGAAATTAGTCATGTTTGTGGAGGGGCTGCTTGGTGTGTGTGTGTGTGTAGGGGTGTGCGTGCAACTGTGTGAAATATTTTAATGAGTGTTTTTATTGTTATGTAATTCTACTTTGATGTATGAAAGTGCTTGTTTTATTTCTAATATGCATAAGTGTTTTTAATCATGTAAAGCACTTTGTGTTGCCTGTGGCATGAAAAGTGCTTTATAAATAAAGTTTGATTTGATTTGATTTAGCTTCTCTCACCAGGTCAGACAGGAGGCAGAAAAATAAACCTTGTGAAGAAGAGGTTATTTAAAATTTTTAATCGACACGTCTTACCCGCTGGTAGTGGTATAGCCCGGACACAGATGGTAGCCAGTCTGTTGGGGGTGGTGAGGGTAACTAGACCACTGGGGTCCACGTGTAGGGTGTCAGATGAACGACCTTGACAAGACTCTTCTTTCACCTAACAAGAAAACACAGATACATGGAAACTAATAACACGCGGAGGGATAATTACGCAAGGATTGTGTTTAGTAAAAGGCTGCATGATGATTGTATCAGTAAAGATTTATGCTTCACTACTCTGTAGAAGAGTACAGTTCCTTTCACTGGGGATGTGAAATATCTCTCTCAACCACAACATCCAGGTGGACTCACCTGATGAATGACGGCAACTTTCTGCTGCTTGCCGAGCTCCTCATTCACCATATCCACTTTGGGAGGACGTATCACGGTTTCTTTGAATGGGATGATGGGCTTGGACACGCTGATCTCTATTTTAGCAAACCTTTAAGAACAAAATAGGAAATGTGACCTGTAATTATCCAAACTCGTAGCTGGTGGGAGAGTGGGAGGGATACCAGTACAGCAGGTATTTTTATAATACAGAAAATAAGTCAGAAAATTAATGCGCTCCCCAAATTTCTTTACCGATGTAATTGTATCCCACTAGGTCTAAAAACTAGAATGAGGGACTGCTGCCACTTGAGCAGGGCTCTGAGGTCGAGATGCAAGTTTCAGTCTCTACACTGTCAGGGACCAAGCAGTAAGGCAGCAGGACACAGGAGGGCTTTGTATTTACCCCTAAATTTAAACTTTACAAAATCCATAAATTCAACTAACAAACTGATAAAAGAGGCCAACTAAATATAACTAGACTCAAAATCAGAACCAAGTAGAACTTAAGCAAGCAAACAAATGAATAAATGAATGAACATAACAAACTGACCTCCTTAACAATCAAACAGGTGAACTTAAATACAAGTTTAGCTAAATCAAGAGTAAACACAAAAAGGGAAATAAAACGGCTACTAAATTTTTCACTAACCAAAACCAAAAGTAAATCCCCAGTGTTATAGGGGTGCTATGACACTGCGGCATGTGGTCAAGTCCAATGGAGCTGGCAGCAGCCTATCAGAGTGCTCGGGCCTTGGCCACGCCTTTGCTGCAGCATGAAGGAGAGGCTGAACCCCAGGTAACTCAAAGAAAGAAATAAGTATAACAAAACATAATTTAACCTTACAGTGCCAAGGTGTACTTAACATTGTTAGGTATGAAAAGTTAAAGTAATTTAGTAATAAAGAAATGGGAAATGAAATGTGTGGTATTTAAACTCAGGGCTGCAAATAATAGATACACTTGTGGTGAGGTGTGGCTATGTTATATGTTATATGTGGCTGTATTGTGTGGCGGGCCATCACAACTACCAACAGCCATGAAAACCCCAAAGTATGGTTTTAAATTAGAAATTTAAAACTTCTAAGCTTCACACACATTTAATTTCTCCAGGCCAGGTTAGATTCTGGATTTACTCTTTGGTAATAACAAGGCATTCATCATGTTAAAGACACGTACATTTTTTGAGCGTGGACGACTTTTCACACAAGTTCGGTTTCCTTTGGTCGAGCTTATTTTGTTATTTCCAAGTCCGCCACTTCCTTTGGCATCATGATCCCAACTTTCCATGCATAACTTTACCTTCTGGTTTAGATGATCTGTTATGAACTCCATTCAACTTGTTTCAGTAATTAATGACTGTACAATCTTTTTTAAAAACACAACCTTTCCAAAGATCAGACTGGGTGGATGACTTAAATAAGGAATGAGAATTAGAAGAGAACATGTGGGACAACGTTCTACTAAGAGAAAATAGAAAAACGCCCTGTGCCAAATTAAATATAATGCAATTCAAGATCCTACGTTGTATCCACTACTCTAAACTGGTTAAACATAACCTAACACAGATACAACAGGTGTCAAAACACTCCTGATGATCTAATCCATATTGTCTGGTCATGTCCAGCCCTGACAACCGACTGGTCTACGAATTTTAAAAACATTGTTAGAGGCGGATTTGATACTCATCTCTAACCTTGGGCTCGATATTATTCAATATCAATACATATCACAATACACTTTAATTCAATAACAGTGACGGGAGTTTTGAACAAATTTCCGATATTTCGATATACATACGGTATATGATTACAGCGTTTTACTGACTGATGTTCAAGACAGTCAGTGGTACAGACAGAAAAATCTGGCATTTTTGGCAGTTTTTCTGAGGCTTTTATATTGTTTATATCGATATTAGAATTATATCGTATTGACCGAAATTAAGAAATATATCATGATACAAGTTTTGGCCATATCGTCTACTCTAACCCTCTAACAATGGCCACATTCAGTACCACAGACAAAAACGTAGTACCATGCATAAAACACTCTTCAGTAAGGAAAATGATAAAAAAAAAACATCAATGCTTTTACAATACTGCAGAAAAATATTTCACTTGAAATATAAAAATCTACCTAAAATAACTAAACACAATCCGTACACTTAGAGATGATAAAACACAATCCGTACACTTAGAGAAGATAAAACACAATCCGTACACTTAGAGAAGATAAAACACAATCCGTACACTTAGAGAAGATAAAACACAATCCGTAC
>JBAFTA010000001.1:36275632-36291449 GCA_036919975.1 Melanotaenia parkinsoni
AATAAATAAAAATTCTATGAAATTTAACCAATGAAAGTCAGACATTGTTTTTCAACCATGCTTCAACAGAATTATTTAAAAAAATAAACTCATGAAACAGGCCTGGACAAAAATGATGGTACCTCTAGAGAAGACTGAAAATAATGTGACCAAAGGGACGTGCTAATCCAAGGTGTGTCCACTAATTAGCATCCCAGGTGTCTACAATCAGTCAGTGGGCCTAAAGGAAAGAGTACATATATATATTTCATGCTGTCAAAGGACTATTTCAGACATGAGAAGGACATGGCTAACAGGAGACGTTCATGTCTTCAGATACCTGAATTATGTTGACTGGTTCAGATCGTAAAGTTCGGTGAAGAAGGACTAACCCCTGTGTTTTTCTCCAGGAATTACGGTGAAGGGATCGTGGAGACCCTTGAGGTTGTTACACTACCTCACGACGTCCCAGTGAAGAGATTTGCTGAGCAGAACAAGCTGACCCTCCACAGCTGGCCTCTGGACAGCATCCACGGACAGTTTGATGTCGGCGTGGTGGTGTCGTTTGGATGTTTACTCCACCAGAGACTCATCAGCAAGTTTCCATAGTCAGCATTCACTTTTCTTTCTGCTAAGGCTGCTTCTCTAGTTCAGTAACCTAAACGTCACCCAGACTACGCCTTCTAGTGTTCAACATAAATAAATGGGTTTTTTTTACTAGATGGATGAGCTTCATGTGAGCAGATTTATGGAAGGGCACTCAGTTATATCAACGACAGTGTTGACTGAATACCACGTATTTAATCACACGACTTTTACAGACTCATATTTCCTGTGAACGAAGTAGAGGTCAGAAAAAAGCAGAATAAGTGATGATGTTCAGAAAGACGTCTAAGTATTTCCAGAGTTTAGATGTTCAGCTCTAGAAACCTTCAAAAGTTCACCTATCTGATGTCATACACTTCCCTCCAAAAGGATAGGAACAGTGAGGACAGTTTCTGTGTTTTTGCTGCAGACTGCAAACATTCAGGTGAATATGAGCCAAGAGACCAACGCTTCAGCTTTTATTTCAGGTGTGTCTGATACACACCTCAGGAGGGAGAAATGTACTAACAAACAGACGTAGCACAGAAATAGATATGGAGCGGGGCGATGCGACTTCAAATCAATATCAGTTAGCAATAATTTTAGCATCGTTTTATTTTTAGAAATCAAAGTTAATGGAAAGTTTTTGTTGCAAATAATTTCATAACAGAACACAGTTTTACTATGTATGGTCATTTAATGAATAATTAAAAATAGATTTAAGAGAGAATTTAAATAACTGACATGAGGAAGTTTACGTCAGTTGTTGGTTCTGAATGTTGGTTTCGATTAATTTTCGATTAATTCCCCAACCCCAACTTGATATTAAATATTAACTACGCATTAATAATATTTCACCCAAACATTTGCAGAAATAAAAAAACTGTCCTCTGTAATCATAAGGAGCTTAGGTCCTTTTACGTTATCCAGTAGGGCTGGGTTTAAAAAAATCTATTCATCTGAAATAAATCCAATTTCGATTTATAAAACTTGCAGAGCTCAGTGAGATCTTAGCATATCTACAAACACCTGGTTTCCTGTGTCGCCTCCTTCCAAAATCAGCTTCTCTTGCTGAGATGATGTCAAGTTCAGATGTTTTTATTCAGCAGTGTGGATTACATTCACCTGTAAAGTCTTTTGTAGCGTATTACCACTCACATTAGCAAGTAATGTTAAGACCACGGCACTCATATTAGCTGCTAATGCTAACGGGCGCTGTAACTAAACAACAGGAAGTGATGTCACCACACACAAATGTACTTGGAAATAAATCCGACATGGTCATTTAAAGTCACTTCCTCTAGTACAGGTTTACACTTCGTCCTTTTATCAAACAGTAAACAGTCTTATAGTGTTTATCTTGTTTCCATGACGGCATGTCATAGCTGCTCTGTGTCCATGGCAGTGAGCACACACACAAACACGTGCGCGCACACACAGGTTTCCGTCGATGACAGCGTGCACACGTCGGTAAACACGTCAGCCAGCTGAAAATCAGACAGAAATATGAGAGTTTTCTAGATTCTTTCAGGCAGGTGGAGATGGAAGCATGTTGCTCCAGTGAGGCGCAGATGGAGGATTTTTCCTGCTCCAGTGTTAGCCTCACGGTTGTCATGGCAACAGGCACAGCTGATCAAGCTGAATCTCACGTCACTGAAAGAAATTCGTACTACGGGCTTAAATGGATCCAGTCTTCTTTGTAGGTTTTATTAACATGGACACGTTATCTGAGAGCAACTCTGCTGAATGAAAGACTTCATCAGGACTTTTAAAGCTTCACTTCTTTCTGTCCTGAGGGTTTTTTTCTTTTCCAACACGGTATTTCTGGCTCTGAATCTGGGGAAACACTGTGTTGTTCTGGTACTTCAGAAATGAATGTAGATGTGTCAGATCACATTATTACAGATTTTGATGGTCTAGAAGATGCACTCAGTGTTTAATTTGAAATGAAAAACAGTTATCTGATTAATAGTCAAGAAAATATGTAGTGTTACGTTATTAGCTTTAACTGAATCGATATCAAATGGGATCGGATTGAATTGAAATCGAATCGAAATAGGCTGTTGTGAATTTAATCGATCAAGGGAATTAGTGACGATTCCCAGCCCTGTTATCCAGGAAAGTTCCTGATATCTGGGATATCTGATATCTGATACCTGCTGCTCCAGACCAGATTCTGAGCCAGTTCCTGATATCTTGAACCATCTTTTGTTCCAGACCAGCTTCTACACCAGGGAAGCTCAAGTCCGGTCCTCAAGATCTACTGTCCTGCAGAAGAAGGGAGAAGGTTTGCGTCTAAAAGTTGCAGAATGGTGGATCTCAAAGACCAGATTTGGCCACAGCTGCTCTACACGGAGCAGAAAATCTTGGAAGTCTAGAACTTCCTGGTGTGTGGATGGTGGAAGCTGTTGAGATGAAGACCCTTCATCTCAACATCTAGATTCTTCATAAGAGTCCAGTCTACGTGGTCTTCATCAGAAACATTGCTAGAACATCCCGGTGAAGCTAAAAGATGAGCTTTAATTTATCCCCAACATCTGGTCGGCTAACAGAAGGAAAGAGATTTATTACCTTTAACCAAGTCTTCGCTGAACACTGACGTGATCTGATCCCAACCAAAGGATTTAAAAGACACTTTTCTCTCCGTCTTTTATGAAATCCTTGGATCACTGAAGATGAAACTGAAGGAGAATGAGACTTGCTTCTGTAAAGACCTGCAGCAGAGAAAACTCGTTCTAGTGTCACATCTTCAGAGGATTCTCAACCAGTTTATTTCTGTTCGTTTGTCTCTGGAAAAACAAAGTCTTCCGCATATTTAACATCCCTGGATCAAAACCCATACTCCAGCCTGGATGTGAATATGTGGAAAACTGCCGCCTGAATAAGTTTGGGTGAACAGTTAATTATTTCAGGACCTGACTGTTTACAGATGTGTTGAGGCAGAAAACAAGCAGAAAATAAAGCGTGTGTTTTTGTTTCAGTGGGATTTTGAATGTTCACCCCAGCCTGCTGCCACGGTGGCGAGGTCCAGCTCCCGTCTTCCACACCATCATCCACGGTGACACTATGACCGGAGTCAGCATCATGCAGATCCTCCCTCACAAGTAAACACATGGAAACTCTCAGTGCTTCTTGGATAATCTGATAAAGTAAAACATGGGGACAGAAGATAGACGTTTTATCATCTGAGCCAAAGCTGACGTGAGAATTCCTCCATGTTTCATCACGTTGAGATTTATTATCTTCATGGATGCAGTATGTTTGACGTGCCTGTAGAGGGCGGTCCAGATTTTATTTAAAAAAGAGGAAACGCACCATTAACCACTAGATTACATTCCAGCTTGTTCTGAATCTGTTGTTTTTCTTCTTTTCCCCTGAATAATCAGTGTGGAGTAAAAAAGATCATAAAAGATGATATCAGGTTCTATAATAATCTGGATTTTATTCAACAAAACTACCAACGATGAAAACATAGCTATTAATCCAGAGTTCCAGATTATTCTGAAGAACAGTTTCCAAGCATCAAACAGGTGGTAAAGAACTGAAAATGTTCACCTGTTTCCAGATCCAGTTTTGTGTTACCACAGAGACCTTTGATATCACTTTAACAACTCTTTCATCAATAAACCTGGAAGTTCATGGATCGTTTCTGCCTGGCTCTCACTGAGGAGACCAGAATTTCCTCATAAAGTTCCTGTTTGGAGGTCTGCTGCCCCCCCCCCCCGTCATAGAGCTTCCTTTCAATGATGCTCCACAGGTTCTCAGCAGGGTCGCGGTCAGGGGAAGATGGTGGTCCCACACAAGCATAAAGTTGAACAGAACAGGTCCAAGGAAGGCAAAGTCATGGCCACTCGCTCAGATTCATAGCTGCCGGTCATAACAAAATAACTCCAGCCTTCTAAAAAGGACTTGAACTATGATTAAAGATAGAAAAATAACCCCATACTGAACCAGTTAAGGACCGCTCCAGAAAGTCCAACAAGCTCCTCGTACTCTTTCACGTGATGACAACCCAGATGCTTTATAAAGTCACTGGTGTTAAATTAGGCAGCATTTGTGTCGCCTCTGGGATCTTCAGCCCTGCATATGAGGCATGTCGCTGTTTTGTTAGCGGGATTTTCTAACGAGTAATGACGCCAAATTACTAACTAATGCTAAATGTTAGCACAACAGTGACTCACATGCAGCTGCTTCTCCACCTACCAACTCAAAACATCAGTATCAGCCCAACTCCATAGAGAGAGAGAAAAAACTTACTTTCATCTTGGAAATGAGGTTTTCAGTCTGTCTTAAATGGCAGATTCTGGTCAGTGGTGATACCTACAACATATATGTGGATTTAGTTGCCTTTAATGTTATCTGAGTAACATTATGCTGCATTGAGTTTACATGTAAAGATTCAAATAGAGAACTTGATGAAATAAAGTATTCATTAAAACAGTTTAAAACACCAGATTTGTCAGTAAGATTACAGAAATCTTTCATGATGCAGGCGGCCGATCATTTAGTGTTTCAGTCCCATAAGATTTTATTACTTTAGAACATAAGAAGAATAAAAAAACTTTATTAGTTCCTCAGTGAGAAAGTTGCTTTGTTGCAACAGTAGAAGAAGTAGAAGAACACACAGCTAATAAGTAATAATAATAACATGTACAGTATTGGGTCTGTCAGGGTGAGTATGTAACGGTATATGAACATGTAAAGACAGCTTACACGTGTTCATTGTACAGTCTGACAGCAGCAGGGAGGAAAGACTTGCAGTGTCTCTCCTTCGCACAGCGAGGATGGATCAGTCTGTCCCTGAAGCTAGACAGGGTGTCCTGCATGGTCCAGCATGGAGGCCAGTTCTACCAGGACCCTTTTGTTATCTACCTCCTGCACTGAGTCCAGAGAACAGCCCAGGACAGAGCTGGACTTCCTCCTGACCTCCAGCTTCTTCTTCTCCCTCTCTGTGATGCTACTGCTCCAGCAGGACGGCTGATGCCACCATAGTCATAAGAGGTCCTCAGGAGTCCCCCGTCACTCCAAAAGACTGCAGTCTCCTCAGAAGATAGACCTGCTCTGACCCTTCCTGTACAGGGTGTCTGTGTTGTGAGTCCAGTCCAGCTTATTGTTTAGGTGAACACCCAGGTACTTATAAGAGTCCTCTCTCTCAATGTCCGTCACCCCTACGTCACGTTCGGGTTCACGTTTCCATTACACGCGATAAATTTCTATATCAACACGCCTGACAAACCACCTCATAAGAGCGTGTGTCCGTGACATGTTTTTTAATATTAATCATGTGGAACAACCTCCTTCAGTAGTTTACCTTTAATGAAGCTCAGCTGGAAACTGAAGATCAAACCTGACTGAGATTGTTATCAGTGATCTAAACTGACAGAGAAACAACAAGATAAACAGAAAAACTAAAACCCAAATGGCTTAAATCCTGCATGCAGGATCATCTGGAACACAGAGTAAATTAGCTGACGCTGTTTCCTGTGAGGTTTGGGAAAGTATGAACCAGTAGAACCAGACGGGATCTCCTGCATCGGTCAGAGCAGACAGCAGAGTCTCTGGGTCCCATTCAACCCGACAGAAAACCTTTATAGATTAGAGCATGTGATGTAGCAACAGACATACAAACTTGTTAAACATTTTTGTTTTGTGTGTAGAAACATGTGAGATTGTTGTCATATTAATACAAAGACAAGAAAACAGCAGTTTGCATCTGACAGAAATCCCACTAAAAAAGCTCTTTCTGTCTCCCAGGTTTGACATCGGTCCAATTCTCAACGAGGAGCTCCATCCGGTACCAGAAGGCTGCACGGCTGATGAGCTTGGAGCAACTCTGGCAGCTAAAGGAGCTCGTCTGGTGAGTCGGTGTGACACACAGAAGTCAGTTATCCTCCCAACAACAGAGCAGTAACAGCTCCTGTGTCTGATTTCAGCTGATCGATACGTTGAGGAAACTTCCTGAGAAAATGGCAAATAAAAGAGAGCAGGCGGTGACGGGGGAAACGTTTGGTATGTACGTCCTGAACACACACATAAAAGATAAATACATTTCCAACTTGGATTTTAATTTTCTCCAACAGCTCCAAAAATCGGTCCAGGTATGAGCTGGATCGTGTGGGAGGAGCAGACCTGTGAGCATATCGCTCGCCTATATCGTGCCATCGGATCCCGAGTAAGTAAAACAAAACAGATATCTGGCCTGGACTTCCGGCTTCGGTCCTGGTCTCACGTTCATGCCCATGTGTTCACAGATACCTCTGAGGACTGTATGGAGGACCAAGACAATAAAACTTCTGGATTTTGTAGGAAAATGTCACATATCAGGTGAGTTAGTGAGAATAATAAAGTCTTTAATTCTTCTCATCAGGTCTTTATATAAAAGATCTGATCAGTTTCTGATCATTGATTACCACACGTGTAGAAACGGTGTAATAATTACTGATCAAGTTAACGATGAGCTGGTCTGCATCCTGCGCCTGTAGACTATCAGTGGATTAAATCAGGAGGAAAACAAGCGTCAGCATCACTGTAGACGCCAGTGATTTTATCTATCCCCAAATCAGTTGTTGAGGTGAAATGAAGCTGCAGGATCTTGGACTGTTCCCCTTTTAACAGCAGCTACTTTTGTCCCAAGATCTTATCCTCCATCCTCTAGCCCTGAAACTGGTCTCCAGTCCAGCAGCCTGTTTCACAACAGTAGAATGAAGTCATCCAGGATCAGAGAAGATAGCGGGGCTTGACCAGCCTGGTCAGAGCATCCTGGTTTAACTGGTTTCTTGATGCAGAAGATGGATATGCAGACGACACTTTTGTCTCCTACAATAAAATATGATTTAATTCTTTAAATCATATTCTTTTTCTTTCATATGATTTAATGTGACGGAAATGAAGGAAACAGCCTTCAAACATGAGTTCTGTTTGTATCCTGCATGTTTGTCACACTGAAAATCACACAAGGTTTAGGAGAATCAAATGAAACTAACAATCTTAAAAGCTGACGTTTGATTTGATGTAAGCACAATTATCAGCATTCATTTGTTTGACTGGAAATGTCAAATGGCGACGGGGTTGAAAGACTTATTCTTGTGGATTTGAATTTAAATCCTCTAATGTTTAAAAAGTGCAGAAAAGCCCTGAGGTTGACTCTGGTTCAAAGTTTAATAAATAAGATATAACATTAGGGGATTCATGAATCAAAAACTAAACAAAAACAGAAAGCAGAACAGCATGTTGGTGCTTAAGATACAGTTTAGCAGGCATTTAAATCTAACATCAAAATCAACAAAATAAAATAAGTTATAATTTTGAACAAGGGAAGACGGGAAGGTTGAAAGACTTGTGGAAACACAGTATTTGAGGTATAATGTAGCTCCTGTCATTGTAATGGTTACTGAATTTATGATGTTTCAGGGACTGGGAAAAACGAGGCAGCTGGTGTAGCTCTGAAATTGATGGTCGTTTTACTTAAAAAAAAAAAAGACATTAGGGCATCTTTTTGTTGCCATGGCGATGAGTGCTTTTCTTTTCCATTGGAGGGAATAGGGTTTCCCATTCTTGCCAATCTTATTTATTCTCTGCCCCTCCAATTAAAGCGCCCTCCACAGCTGCGAGTGTGACGTCACTGGGATGTTGTAGTGAGGTTGTAGTGTGTAGGGGGCAGATTGAGAATGAGCCGTGGATTCATTTTTAGCCTGGTTTGGCGTTTATAAAAACGAGCGAGCCGGGATGCTTTTTTTTTTTTTTTTTTTGATGCTTTGATGAGGCTTGGTCAAGCTCACCGGCTGTTACTCCCTAACCCCTTGTTCACTACATAGTGCTGCACTTTATAGCACACTACATAGTCAGCCATCACCATGGCAACCACAATGTACATCAAGTTGTCATTCCAAATCCAAACCAAAGTTGTGTGTAAATATTTTTATTTTTATTCCTTATGTTGTATTTTATTCTTTGTCGCATATCTTTTCAATAGAAAATATTTTTTCGCCTCCTTGCGCCACGTTGAGCTTGTGTCTGCAATGCATTGTGGTCTATATTGACCCGTCTAGTGACCATCGATGCGCACTACTTATCAAGATGCATTGTGGGTAATTTGTAGTGCACTACGTTTTTTGACATTCGGACACAGCTACTTTCTTCTCTGACCCTGGATAATTATACTTTAGTAAAACAGGTGAGTCAGTAACAGATGAACCGACTCTGTCAGCCTGAGATGCTAATGTTAGCAGCAGATGCTACCGTCTGCATCAGATGCTACCGTCTGCATCAGATGTTACCGTCTGATGTTAACGTCTGCATCAGATGTTACCGTCTGCATCAGATGTTACCGTCTGATGTTAACGTCTGCATCAGCTTCTGTGCTAAGACAGACCTCCATTAAGAAGCTCCTTCTTGCAGAACCCTCAGAGAACATTGTTTCTGTGCATCTGTGTGGTGTTTTTATGTCAATGTCTCTCTTATGGGAGTTCTGGAACACTGCAGAAATATGTAGCAGCTGGAAAGCTCAGTTGGAGCAGCATTTGTCCTCCATGTGGGAGACAAGAGTTCGATTCCCTCAGGGGACAAGTATTAACACCTACCATCTGGATCCTTAGGCAAGACCCTTAACACTACTGCATAACTACTGTATGTTGCTTTGGATAAAAGTGTCTGCTTAATGACTGGAATGTAATCATGTTGACCTGCAGCAAACTCCAGAAGGCAGCAGTGGTAGATGAGGAGAATTACAGGAATATGAGAAGCTCAGAAACTCTAAAAGGCTAAAAGGTGAAGATAAGTCATTTTTAACCTGATCTTTGACCCTGAGCTGTCATCTGTCATTAGATCAGAGGAAGAAGCCCCTCCCTGGCTCGGTGTCCTACCTGAAGGAGTCTGATGTCCTGGCTGTCTGCTGTAAGGTTTGTCCACCTCTTTTTAAAACAGAATTGTTTTCCGTTTGAACTTTTACTTTAAATATTTATAATTAGATTTGTTTTTTTAAAAGGCCTGAAGGTGAGACTTCTTTTTGTTGTTTTAGTTACTGTTTTGGCAGTTGAAATGTTCTTGTGTTTCAGGATGGCTGGGTGGGATTTAGAGCCGTTCTCCTGAAAAAACGACTTTCAGCAGCTGATTTCTATAATGGATACCTGCATCAGACATCCAAGAGGAGCTCACCTGATACGACCGATGAAGGACACTTTGTCAGTAGAAAACCGGGAACTACAGAGAGTCCAAAGAGAAAGAGTTCAACATTAAGATGAATTCAGAAATGCTGAATGTTTCTTGAGGACACGAGACAGATTAATGTTGAACTAATACAAACAAGCCAGGACTGGAAAAAAAAATATCTGAAACGTCCCACAGAAATCCATTAAATCCATCATTACCAGATAAATGAATGAATCAATCCCTTTATTTGTCTCCAATACAGAAATTGTTGTGCAACAGTGAGAGCAACAGCAAATGACATATTCATTATAAAATGAAGTAAGTATTCTCAATAAGAAAAGGGTAAAAATAAATAGCCTCAGGATTTCAAGCCAATTTTAAAATAAAGGAATCAGGAAATCAGGAAAAAACAGGTAACGGCTAACTTCTCCTGGAGTTTAGTAGGCCAATCGCAGAAGGTACAAACGGATGTTTAAAGAGGATGTGAGCAGGCTAGCAGGATGGATTTTGCTCTTTATCGTTTGTTGTGAAGCTCCTGTAGAGTTTTCTGAGCAGTGCCACTTATTTTAGAGCTGACATTAACCACTTTATTTAGTAGATTTTTGTTCTACCTTTAGTAATTGGAGCCAACAAATGGAGACTTGATAAAAGAACAATAAAACATGGTCGTCTGGGTTGCGTCCACCTGGAATTTGAAGCGTTTCCTAAGACAAAAAGACGCTGCTGGCTTTTCTTGTATTACTCTGAAACATCAGCTTATTGTCTGTAGTGGTTCCTAAATGCTTACAGGACTCTACAATCTCTGCATCCTGTCCGTCCATCTCTGTTCTGTCAGGAGAATTCCTCAAGCGTCTAAACCAGGGGTGCCCAAAGTAGGGCCTGCAGGCCAAAGTAGGCCCGCCAGCCTGTTATGTCTGGCCCACCAATTAGATACCAAAACAATAATTAAATGAACTACGATTTAAATTTATTTGTATTTCACCCTTAAAGTCTGTGTGTTTGTCCCACGGCTCACTGGTACATTTTCACTTTGGCCCTTAGAGGGAAAAAGTTTGGGCACCCTTGGTATAAACTTTATACACGTCTTTTGCCTTCGTACATTTGAAAGCCATCATATACTGAAGTTCATGGATGACAGTGATTGTGAACCTACTGAACATAGTTGAAAACTTTGATGGCGCTGGCTATGAAAGAAAACTGCTACCACTCTCAGATGTATCTGTACATATTTATAAATTAAAACAAATGACCTGCATCAGTTCTGTGACTTAGCAGACGCTTTTTTTCCAAAGCGATTCACCCCTGTGGTCATGGCAGGCGGATGCTCTACCGACTGAGATATCCAGCCACATGTTATGATGCCTCTGGAATGTCTTCTGACACTGTGTTGACAACATCTGCCGCCTGCTGCCACTATTCTGCCTTTCTGACCCTGGTAATGCCCACGCCGTGCCCACCAATTAAACCTTATTACATTTTTCAACATGGACCATCAGGATCTCCGTCTCACAATCCGATAAGTCCATTTCTTCCCTCTTTCCCCCTTCCGAGCCATCATATATTTATTATAGGCATTCACCTGACCTTTTATGGCCACCATAAGGGCGTGGCAAGGCGCTCCCTCCCGTGCGCCCACTTTAGAGTTGATTCTGATTTATGAACAGAAACAGGCGTGAGACAGGCATGCGCAATCAGTCGGAAAGTTTTTGTGTGAGTTTCCCATTTTTCCCTACGTACGCCACCTGTAGTCTGCTTTGCTACACACAGTTTGATAAATGAGGCCCCGGATCTGATGTGAACCCATTTGGTGAGACCTTTTTCTTCTTCACATTATTGGTCAGTCTTACCAAAGCCCTAAAACAGTCCCATGCTGAACCAAAGTTATTGTTGCTAAGCTTGACTTCAGCTTTTTTTTCTTGTTTTTCCTGTGGCTGTTGACAAGTTCCATCAGATGAGGGAAAACCAGGTCCACAGGGGGTCTGTTGGTCACAGGGTTGAGTCTGAGCAGGTAGCCTCTGGAGTGTCTGATTGTAATAGGTTCAGATGTCGTCAGCAGCCCCAGGTGACATGCGGACGCCAACACTACCTGTCAAAGGATCGTACACAGATCCATGTCACTATACCCTAAACCTCACTATACATAAAAGTAATTTATTGGAAAACTGCTCCTTAGTTTAGACAAGAATATCTTTCCAGGTTTTGAAGATTTTACTTCAGGTAATTCAGTAAATTACTGTGATGAGTTTAACAAACGTCTGCCTGCATGCTGGTTAGAATATGTCGTTTCATATCACATTTATCTCTATAATGAATCTATAATCCAACTTGTAGGTGTGGGTGCTTCCTGCATGTGAGTGCAATGATATTTGATATTTCCTAACTTGTGTTTTTACACTCACAGATGTCACTTAAAACAGCGCAGCATGTCAGACACCAGGGCAAACACAACCCCCCTCAGGCCGGAACCTGATTGTTCGTCCCTGGTGGGGCAAGTCCAGGGATTAGCTCCTGGCTCAGGGGCAGTGTTGCTCCCCCTTTCATTCCCTGTGCCCAGTGGGCCTTATCACCATCAATCTGACACCCTGTTTATCTGACTCTGCAGCCAGATCTGCTGGCCTCGGAGAAACATAGACAAAGAGCATGGATCATCAGCACTTTGATTGTGGTGGTCCAAATTGCCCTGACTCTCTGTGGCCCCAGTTATCCCAGCATCCCTCTGTCTGCATGCTCTCCATGTAGAGTTTAGTCCCAGTCCCAGAGCCTGGAAAGCCAACGTGAGGCCCACCACTCTGTGTCCGTTTCCTCACGTCTTATATCAAGTTGTTTCCTTAACTTCAGTCATTTGTGTTTCAGTGGAGGACTTTTCCATGTAGATTAGTTTGTTGGGACAAATTAAAATTTTTTTATTTTACTGTCACGATTCCCCAAACCACCCCACCCCCCATCACTCACCCCTCCCGAGTTGCCTTATTATACCAGTCACCAGGGGCTTACCAGCAAGCGTAAATCTGGAGTTTACTACCACCACCTGATTGATCGTTGTGCCAGTTTATCTCCAAAGAGGAAGAAGGAAGGATATTTCCATTATGGCCTCTTTTAAGCTGGATTTTCTTCCTGAGATGATGGTGGACCATTGCTCTCTGAATTCCAGTCCTGTGTAAGTAACTCCAACCAGCGTTGTACTGTCATGTTGACTTGTTGATGATTTGCTGTGGTAAAGATTGGATTTTAGTTTACATTTGACCATACAATCCTGCAACTGTTTGTCTAGATGATAAATGGTCTAAGTTGAACTTTTAGTTGAGTCATTCTTTCTTTGAGGCTGACTGGTTTCAGTCCTAACTTGTATCTTTAGAGTTAAAAAAAAGTTATTTGGAAACAGATCTGTTCCTGCTGAAGTCTTTCAGTGTGTTTATTAATTATAAATTCTCTTTTCCATGTAAATGAAGACAAATCTTTTTTCAAATGCAAACGCTGATGTGATATTAAAGAGATTTGGTATCATCATTTAGAATGATATTAGATTTTTGGAGCAAACTCATCACCATCAACCTAATCCTCACAGAGCAGAAAAAAACCTCAGCCTTGAGAACAGCTACATCTAGAAAATTTACAGGAAATTAAATGAATCCCAAAGAAAAAATGAAGACGTGATGGTGAATGTGGTTTAAGCTGCAGGTGTTCATACGGTGCCTCATGTTGCTCTGCTAATCTCCTTCATGACAGCTTCCTGTAAACACATGGACTTCTCTGACACCACATTTTACAAAAATATATGAAACTTTGTCATAATTGAACAATAGTATTTATGGCATATGGGAAATGGCTCTTTATCAGCTGCATAACTTTTCCAGTTAACTCAGTTTCTGCAGAACAGAATTCAGACATATCTTTAAAAACAATCGTCTCAGGGAGAGTGTACTGTGCAATACATATAGGTGTGTATACCTGTGTGAATGCAGATGTATGTGTAATTTAATTTATTACAGTGCTTTTCATTGTTTTTTAATCGAGCACCATAAATGATTGCATCCTTCAATTTCGTTGTACAACAATAAAGTCGTTCTGATTCTGATCCGTCAGGATAATTATGGTTGATCGCTTGAATTAAATTCCATGCAGTTGCATTAGATTGTCAGTTCCAACACACACCTCTGGTCCATTTATACAGGAGCTGATTAAATATATGTTAAAATGTCTTGATGTGATCATGTAGATGGCTTCAGTACACCAGATCCTTCAAGAGGTTTGTCATTCTAAAGGCTCAAACTTTGGAAAACTGAGCTGATTAGTTGGAGTTGATAATCAGGTTTTTCAGTTTGATAATGACATTACTGATAGAAAGAAGGTTGTGGCACCAGATCCAGTTAACAGAGAGGGAGTTGTAAGCTGCTCCAGATCCACCGTGCACAGTTTCCATCTACCATCTTCCTACATTGTGTCTGAATGAGCCTTATTACTGACTAAATATACGGCTGGATCTTTTCCTCTCCATTATTTGACATTACTCTTAGTTTTTTGACTTAATTAAAACCAAATGAATGTTTGTGAATGTTCGTACGTAATGTGCAGGTAAAATAGTGACAGAAATAAAATGAAGTTTAATATGAAACTCAAAAACATGATTATAGCTCCAATGTACTCGGAGGGAACAGCGTGTCCTCCTGTCATCAGATTTTATTTGAAAGTTGACTTTCTGCCGACACGGCACACTATTGTGTGGTTGGGTGTGGGTGGGTGGGTGTGTGGGTGTGTGCATGAAAGTAATTTTAACAGAACTCTCTTATTTATTTTTATTTAATTGGGAAAGATCAGGTGAATGAACATCAGTATCAAAAAGCAGGATGTAAACATGCATACATAGCAAAGAATGTTAATTTTCGTCTGTGGTGCCAAAGCAGGTAAGAAGATGGAATAACAACATTGTACAAAAAGAGATAAAACAATAAAATACAGCACAGGCAAAACAAGAATTAAAGATAATCACATTTTAGTATTCCCAGAATTTACCTCCTTCTACTGACAGGACAGCTGATCCAGATTTGGTCTAAACGTCTCCTGTTCTGGTGGCCCTGATACCACCATCAGACCTCTGTTTAAAATCATATTTAAAAGAGGAGGAACAAGGATTTCCTGTTCTGTTGCTTTTTGCAGCAGAGTTGAAGAAGCCTCTGTCAGAACACACTACTTTTTGGCGTGTGAAGGGGTGCAGTGTTGTGTAATGCTTACCATCTTGTGCAGCATTTTTCTTCACAACAGTCATCTTGTTTGTTTAAGACATGTTCCTTAGTCAGACCAATAGTGGACTTTTAAAATCCATCTAAACATGTTAGACTGAAATCATATGAACTCAAAGCCAGACCAACACACAGATTTTTTTAACCAACCAGAAAAGTGTGTGTAATAAATAATCTTCTGTTTCTTTTGTCAGAAATTGGGACTCATTTAGACTAAATTTCAACTCTTCCTGTGAAGGTATACTGGGACGAGGATTGTGGAGTAATTCAAAAGGCAGATTGAACCATAGCACGACTCATCTAAGCCTGTAACCATAGTGACTGGAACTGATGCTGCTGACCCATCAGATGCTGCAAAGCAGATTAAACTCCACCACAGACTGATAGCATTTTAAACCTCTTGGATATTGAAGGATCTGAGCTTTTTCTTTCTATCTTTTTAATTTGTCCTGTCCAGATTGTAGCAACAGAATGATGGTCTGGCTGCTGTGTTGCTTTGCCTAGGGAAGCTTTATGGGTATAGGGCTCCTCTTGGTAATCTCATTTTAAATTTAAATTATTGTTTATTTATTTTTTTATTTTGAATTGCAGAATTTAAATAAAATTGCTGGACCTGACCGGAGGGGACCAGTAAAAAAGGAGAAGCGTGAACAGAAACAAAAAGGAGAGTAGAAAAAAGAAAGACTCTTCAGTCCAAACAAACGCCAGACAACCAACTGCTACACCTAACAGAAACAGAATAGATAATTTGTCTCAGAGAGAGATGTCAGTGAGTTCTGGAGGAAAGTAATCCATCATCAGCATAAAGACTTATCTTATGTTCTATATTTTTAGCATGGATTCCTTTAATCTCTTTATTTTGTCTTATG
>JBAFTA010000001.1:36336592-36347021 GCA_036919975.1 Melanotaenia parkinsoni
AAGACCATTACAGTAATCCAGCCTACTGGAGATGAATGCATGGATGAGTTTCTCTTGGTCTTTCTGGGAAACTAAACATTTAATTCTGTTGATGTTTCTGAGCTGGTAAAAAGCTGTCTTAGTTACAACTTCTATGTGGCTGCTGAAAGTCAGATTTGAGTCTATCAATACTTATAGGTTACGAACTTGGTCTGTGAATTGTCCAGTGTGGGGGACACAGCCCCCAGTGCTCTGATGACCACTGGTACTACTGTTGCCTTCACCTTCCAGGCTTTCTCCAACTCTTCCTGGAGTCCTTGGTATTTCTCCAGTTTGTTCCTTTTTCTGGTCTGGTTAGTTGGCCACCACCATTTTGTCGGTCTGTATCTGGAAGTCCCACATGATCTTAGCCCTCTCATTCTCCACCACCTTGGGAGGTGTTTCCCATTGTGACCTAGGTGTCTCCAGTTCATATTCTCCTATATATAGTCCTCTGCCTCCCTCGTTGTACTTAGTGTATAGCCTCTGAATACTGGATTTGGAGTGGAACCCTCCATACATGGTGAACAGCTTCTGTGTTTTAACATCTGTGGTCTGAACTTCCTACTTTGGCCAGCTTTTTATCCCAGGAGGGTATTTGATCACTGGCAGGGCATAGCTGTTAATTTCACTGATCTTTTTCTTGTCATTAAGCTGACTTCTCAGGACTTGCCTTATTCATTGCAAGTATTTGACTGTGGCAGCTTTCCTTGTGGCTTCTTCGTGGGGCCTCTGTATGCCATCGGTATGGACTTCTATCCCTCTCTTTGTTACCATTCTGCTACATTTTTCCAGTCCAAATGACATTTTGATGTCCTTGCTGTAGATCCTGGTGGTGTCGATCAGTGAGTCAATATCTCGCTCACTCTCAGTGTACAATTTGATGTCATCCATGTAGAGAAGGTGACTGATCGTGGCCCCATTCTTGAGTCGGTAGCCATAGCCAGACTTATTGATTAATTGGCTGAGAAGGTTCAGGCCGATGCAGAACACCAGCGAGAACAAAGCATCTCCTTGGTATATGGTAAATTTGAAGGAGACTTGTGTATTTGGTTTGAAGTTGGTCTCAAGGGTTGTCTGCCACAGCCTTATTGAGTTTGCAATAAAGGCTATTACCCCTCCTTTTTACTGGGTGCATGTGCGGCGCATTACGGCTGCGCCACGGTTTTGTTCCGACCTCAATGGTGCGGCAATCTATACCAGGAGCATGCCAGGTGTGAAGCGCCCGCAAGGGCAGTCCACTTAGCAGGATTCGCAAGGATTCTGAATCTTGTGATTCTCCCCTTCCAGGATAAACGTCTCGTTGTCTATGATGACAAAAAAACACTGAAACACATGTGCCCCCTTATCTTAGCTGCTATGATGCCTAACAGGAGCTTCCATGATGTGGAGAGACAGGTTACTGGCTCATAGTTGGATGGGACTGTTCCCTTCTTGGGATCTTTCAGCATCAGGACTGTCTGTCCCTTGGTCGGTCATTCAGGCCGGGTGTGGTATTACCCTGCCTCTGGGAGTACACTTTAGCTGGGTTGGTGGAGAACAGGTGCTATATTTTCCTAGCAGCTATTTCTCTAGTGTATTTCTTCAGTCGTGCAGCCAATGCTTGGAGTCTTTGTTTTGCAGTTTCCAGAGCCTCAGGTATGGACATCTGGCTGTACATCTTGAGTACCCCTTTTGTGGTTGTACCCTTCTGGAGTTCTGACAGTTGACCAACTTCCTTCTGAGTTGCCTTGATTTGGTCTTCCAACCTCCTCCTCCATGGTGCCTCCCTCTTGCTCTTCATATTGATGTTATGTTGACCAAGCATCTCCAGGATCACTGTTGCTGCACTGTGTTCAGTGATGGGTGCAGTAGGTATTGTTCTTTGTGCTGCATTCACATCAGTTAGAATACTTCCTTGTGGTACTTCACTCATTCTTGCTAGTTGGTATTGGGGTTGACAGGCTCTTATCTTTGTCATGATCTTATCCCTGAGGTCAGTTACTCTCTCATTCATCTCATTCATATTTAAGTATTTTTTTTCTATTTTACTTGTAATTAGCTTGAAAACTATGGCCATTTTTTTTTATTTGGTTTGTTTTGTTTTTTTTTACATAATTTTCCACAAATATCTACATCCCATAGAAAATTGTCTATTTAACAAATGTCCTGTAGTAGATATTTAAAAAAAATTATTATTTGTTGTCTTTATTCAAAAGGTCTCGTAACATTTGCGTCTCGAAACGAGTTTTATTTAACTGGCTGGGGGGAAATGGCTCTTTGGATTGTAAAGGTTACAGATCCATTCACTAAAGGCATAAACATATTTAGCAGCAATTTTCTCTTTAAACAGCAACGGTTAACATGTTTCTTAATATATATATATGAAATCAAATATTTATGACAAAGAAGGAGGAAAAGTCAGCAGACAGAAAGCAGGTTAAGAATCTCACAGCTTTTAGATGGTGAAGAAAGATAAATATTTACACTATGCACAATAACCTCCATCCATGCACCATTTGTGGTTCGTTATCCAGATTACTTGCCTATAAATTCTCTTACTTTGAATTTTTTTTTGCACATATGTGTGTATATATATATATATATATATATATATACATATATATATGTTGCATATTGACATATGCAATTGTACTGCAGCAGATTGTAATGCATTCTCTGAAATAGTTTCATTCTGGTATTGCACAGTGTAGTTCTGCCTGTATGTTGTCTCACTACTGCCACAGATGTTTACAAGCAAACTTTGAAAGTAAAAAGCTTTTTTGAACTGTCAGCTGTGCCAAACATGGCTCATGACCATCTCAGTCCACCACTGCACACTTGTACACACGCACCCACACACTCACACTAATGTACACTGTAAAATTCCAGATGAGGTATGTCATAGGTAATACTATAAACTAAATAAGAACATGTAATAAGTGCATGCCTGGTGTAGCAGTGACAGTGAGACACTTATCCTTCCGTTTCATCGTCCCCAAAGCTCTGGTTTTAATTTCTATTATCACCTGTTTGGTTTGGGACTCAATATGTAAAATTTAGAAAAAAATGAATCAGACACTGCAATGACATCTGCTTTTTTCATGAGGAAACAAAACTTTCCTTGTTATTCCACCCTGTCCATTATACTGTTTTGAATAGAATTGTACATTATACAATATGTTTATAATAACAGTATATGTTCCCAAAGCAGGTTCTCCCCCCACCTCGAACAACAACTCTTCAATGAACCCCATGGCTCCTTTGGGGGCCCTTCAATCTCTGGCTGCTTCCGCTGGAGCTGGGATCAACATGGGCTCTTTGGCAGGTAAAAACCTGCACAACAACAACCACATAAGAGCTTTTACCAAATTTTTGTTTTAAAATGAAAAAAAAAAAAAATTAAACACGAGGCATTTCTTCTTTTAACAGGAGAATTAACAACCATCTGACACTGGAATCGTATACCGCATTCTAACGTATCATGCATTCTAGCATCTCACTTTCTCAAACACGCGTTGCAACAATGGTAGCTGTCATATCTCAAAATGCCTCAACAACATTGATGAAAGCATATCATCCGATAATTAATGGAGTGTTCGCTATGTTACACACAATAAAATTACTTCTGAAGCTGAATGTTTACTTTATTCACAACACAGTTTGCTTTTACTTTACTTCACATACCAACAACTGGATTTCCACCCACCTTCTTCACAATAAGAGCATACTTATGTGACCAGGCCACCATGAAACAAATACAGAAGTATTAACCGGTAACACAGTTACTGTATTTCAAACTTAACACAATCAGGTAAAGAAGTTCCTCTGGATAATAATTGGTCAGGGGGAAAACATCAGGTGGATGGAAATTCACTGTCAGACATGGTTCCTCTGTATCTAGAAGAAAGAATGGTTCTCACGGGGGGAACAGATCTTGGTCGGGAAACTGGCCTCGACACAGCACCAGCTTTTTGTCACAGTAAAAGCCAGCTTATAAAGCCTTCCCACCGGCTTTACTGGTGGGAAAGCCAGCATTTACCGTGACTATGAAAGCGATTGAAACCATGTAAACATACACTAACAAGCAACACTGTCTAATAAAACCGAATGTTAGCTTTAGGCTCATTTAAGCAGTACTGTTGACTTACTTGTTGAGGAGAAAGCATGCAGAGTCTCCCTATATATACATATATAAACCTTTCTTGTCCAGCATGGTAGCAGCAGAATGATGGTTTGACTGCTTTGTTGCCGAACAAATTTGCTTTGGCCCCTTTTAAAAATCTTCTTTTTTTATTTTAATCTTATTTATTTATTTTGAAATATGGAATTTATATAATCTTGCTAGACCCAACTGGAGGAGACATAAAAAAGAGGAATAGTGAAGAAAAGCAAAAAGGAGAATAGAAAAAAAGAAGGATACAACAGGGAAAGGTAACAACCTTCAGTCCAAACTAACACCAGACAACCAGCTGCTACACCTGTACAGAAACACAACAGAGAATTTCCTACAGCTTTTACAGGTAAACAAAGCTGACAATCATCAGGGTTCCTAAAAAATTAACAAAGACAACCAAAATACCAGAAACACACACAAATAAAAACTAAAGCATCTCTAGTGTATAAATCCACTGGACAACTTAGTGACTGTCAGCATGCAGAGGATGAGGAATGAGGAGTGATCAGAGACGAGTGTGATCCTGCAAATGGGATCACACCTCTACAGAGGCCTGACACAGACTAGAGAGGGTGCCACCCCCAGGCACTAAAGCCCTCTGCCAGCCTGATAGGTAGCTGCAAGTTTAATTGGTTAATAGTATCTTTAAGTTGGCAATATATTAGAAATGTTGTGCTGCTGATTCCATATTGTCAAGTGAGTATGTTAAATGACAAGAAGTTTTCATTTTCTATTATATGTTTTGTTTTATTCCTTTATTTTTCTTTAATTGATTGAATTTAATTATCTTTTTGCAGGATGTCAGGGTTGTTCCAGATGGGTGTAAGCTTGGTTAGTTTTAGACATTCCCACCAAGCCATTGAAGAGAAAATGATGTTAATACCTTTAAAACACTTATGTGGTTTGATCACTAAGCTGATGAATGGCAGGTCAGCGATAACCAGATCCTCAAACAATGCTTGCTCTACATCTAACCATGGTTCATCTAAACCGCTAAGTTTAAGCCATGTGGAGATTGGAAAAGTAATACATCATCAGCATTAAGACTTATCTTATGTTCTATATTTTTGGCATGGATTCCTTTAATGTCTTTATTTTGTCTTATGGTAGCAACTAAGGGTTCAATAAAAATAGCAGAAAGTGAAGGAGAAAGCGGGCAGCCCTGTCTGGTTCCTCTCTGTAAACAGAAGCTTGGAAAAGTTTGATCATTGGTCTTCACACATGCATTTGGGTTGTTATATGATATTTTTATCCAGTTTGTGGAAGATGACCCAAACCCAAATTTGTTTAATGTTGTAAATAAAAATTTCCAGTCTACTCGGTCAAATGCTTTTTCTGCATCTAAAGAAATGACTGTAGACTCCAGGTTATGTAGAGTAGAATAATCTATGATGTTAAATAATCTACATGTTAGTAGAGGAACGTCTACCTTTAATAAAGCTTGTTTGGTCAGGATGTATTGTTAGAGGGGTTATTTTTTCTATCTGCTGATTATTTTTAGATTTGCATTTATTAATGAAGTTGGACGGTAACTGGATGGAAGTGTCGGGTCTTTTCCTGGTTTTAATAGTAGTGTAATATTAGCTAGATTCATGTTTGAAGATATTTTTAGCTTTTCCTTTATTTCTAATATATTGTAGAAAGTGGATGCCAGCATTGTCCAGAATTCTTTGTAGAATTCTGCTGGATAACCATCTGGACCTGGAACATCTGGACTTGGGGCTTTATTGTTGGGCATATGCTGGAGGGCTTCGTGGAGTTCACTGACTGAGAGAGGTGAATCCAAATCTGGGCTCCTCTACCAAACACTTCACCATGGAGGCGTGCAAGAGGCATACTAACCAGATGTTCCCCATAATAATGTACATTACACAAGCTTTACAATTATAATCAGCGAGACATACGATGCCACATTGCGTTTTACATAAAAGTCTTCCTGCACTAAGCTCATCTGGGAATTTATTTTTCTTTCTCCTCCTTCTACTGGCTGCTCATGGTGTTAATCATGGTCATGCAAAAGCTGTGATTTGCAGAACGTTAGTCTATAAGATTTTAAATGAACCCACATATTTATTTTTGCTCACCACAGATCGTTTACTGTGTAACTGACAGTACATCTGTACAATATATTTGAAATATGAAGTAAGTATTTGTTCTACAACCCAATCTATGACTTTACAACTGGGAGCACTGCCAGTCATACACACATTGTTTAATAAAAGATTATTTATTTAATATAGATTAACATATTTACATTTTATCAACATATATCATCTAGAACTGGTGTTATCACTAGTTTGGCTTTATTAGTTATTTGATTTATATAACAAATATAGTTTTAAAAACCTATTTATAAGCCTGGTTTCATAACATTAAGAACTACAATCATGTCGCAGATTTGTTTGCAGCTTCATGGCACTGCCAATAGAAATTTTAATTGTTACGTAACAGCAAGCATTTTGCATCAAGTTTAAAGCTGTAATTATCGAATTTATAACACACTGGGAGGGGAGTTAATGGGACAGTGAATGCAACTGTGAATTCAGATCTTAATCAAATTGTTAAATGGGTGAAAATGTATTTTATCTATTTTTGACAGCACTTCCAGCTGGTGGGTATACTGCATGAAAACGTCTGAATTAGGAACCCATTCAATGCGAACGCCTCACTGGTTGTTTAGCGTCCTATTATACTTCTTGTTATTACCAATATTAGTGGTGAAGTGATGTTAGGAGAATAAAATGAAAACATAAATAAAAGGAAACGGTCTAGTGCGTCGGGTTTTATTCAAAATGATCTTATGATGTAAAAAAAAACAAACAAAAAAAAAACCAACACAAAAAAAACTTTATTAGAGAGCAAAACTTTTGCACTGTACCATAGATAAATCTTTCTTTTTCTCTTTCTTTCATTCTCTTTCAATTTTTCTCAGTTGTTTAAAAAAACAAAAAAAAAATTAAAGTCCCGCAGGCAACATGACAGATCGCCTCTGGTGATGGGGACACTGACTGGCTCAGAATATCATAGGGATATGTACGAATATTCGTGCATTATATTTCGGAAGAAATCACACAAACTATTCGTGAGAGCAGCCTAAATGCTTATTTAATATTCAATTTGGGCACCCTAATTCTGCCCTACCCAAACCATACTGTCTTTATCCCCCTTTCCACCAAAAACCTTGGCACACTTCCATTATTACCTGCATATGAAATTTTCCCGTAAAACTTCTCAGATTTCCCAGTATTTGACGGGCGGGGCAGCTGCTGAAGAAGGACTACACATACTTCTGTATATAAGCCAGTGTGCAACTGCACGCATGTTTATTTGACTTTTACAAACATAACTCTGTGTTTTGTTCATATGAAAAGTAGACAGACAACGAAATCCAGGCTGTTTTGAGTGTATTTACTGAGAATGAAACTCAGCACGACTTTGAGCCGGCAAGTAAAAAAGTGTATAAATAACCAACGAGCTGGTAGAGATGAACACAGAGACAGAAATTCAAGAAAAATTAGATAATGTGAGACTAGATTAAGGCAGTTGAAAAAAGGGCTTGGTCAATACTGCAAATTTTGGTATCAATTCAATACCTAGTAAGTCCAGGGCAATTATCACAGATATTGATACTTTTAGCTTAAAATTTCACAATCATTGAATGATTTTGCCTTTAGTTATTCATCATGATTATAATCAAAACAAAACACAATACAAAAATGATTTCAAATGAAACATGAAACTGAATGGCAGAACTGATAAATTATTTAAGCTCCTTTTTTTTATCATTGAGAGCACTGTGTGTTGCCTTCAGCAAGAAAGGCGCTCTATAAATAAAGTTTGATTTTATTTTTCTATTCTATTCACAACTGATTTGATTCTTTTGCTGGTAAACAATACTAAATAACATCAACAATCAAACAAAAAAATTACTTATTCCCTTTTTATCGCACAAATGTTAATGAAATAAAAAATACGGTGGTGGAAGTGAGGACCCAAATGCAGGTAGATTCAGTGCTGTTAAAATCAGAATCAGAATCAGAATACTTTATTAATCCCTTTGGAAAAGGATTTATTTCCAAAAACTCACAGGGAACCACACACGACAGGGAGTTAACTACAAGGATCTGATGAGGAGTACCTGAAAACCCAGGACTTAAATACACAGAAAGACAAATTAAACACATGTGACATGAATGAGCAATCAGACAAGGTGCACTAACGAATAGAAACCAAAGAAAGACTAAACTAAGCCCTGAACACCAAAATCCAAGAACAAAAACTAGAAACATGACCAAAACTAAACACATGAAGTCAGAACAGAACCCATAAGCCATGACATCCGCCCAGCCCTAGATGAACGACCACAACAGACCACCACCACCACCAAGTGGCCATTAGAATAAATTTTCCAGAACAGCAGAAATTCATTCCAGGTAAAAAAAAAAAAAAAAAAATCCTGGAAATGTCTACAGAAAACCCCCTTATGACATGAACCTGTTGATCTCATTAGTCTGTCCCATGGATCCTCTCTGTGATTTGCCCACATAAACTACACCTTCCTTTCTGAAAATACCATGAAATACTATACTATATAAATACCATAAAACACATGAGGTATTTTTGTGATTTAATCTTTTGTTTGGCAAACCACTGAAGTGAAATAAAGCTGTTTTCACATTTTTGTTAATTCCATTTTAACAGTTAAAAGGAAAAATGCCTCAAATTTCTGTGTTTTTTATTTTAAAACAAAAATTAAATGAATATTGTTATTTGCTCTTTCATTCACACATTTGAATGGAAAATCTAAAAGGCAAAACATACACTGACCCATGAAATCTGTGCTGTGAGATTTGACAACTTGTCTCAAAATAGGAAAAAAGAACATTTTGTTTTGCTAATACTTGTTGTTGTAATTACTCATCTAAATTTAATTAAAAAAAAAAAAAACTAAGATTCTCTGAATTGTTCTGGCAATCCTTTTTTTTTGTGAAGAAAATAAACATAACTGATTTTGACATTTTTGTTGCCTGTACTGTCTGATTGTTCTTTCTAAACTTTTTTAATGTTTTCTTGTAACTGATGCAGGCATGGCAGCACTTAACGGTAGTCTAGCTTCTGGAGGGCTGTCTAATGGTTCAGGTAACACCATGGAGGCACTGAGCCAGGCTTACTCAGGAATCCAGCAGTACGCCGCTGCTGCCCTCCCCAACCTGTACAACCAGAGCCTGCTGTCCCAGCAAAATGTCTCAGCTGCAGGCAGCCAAAAGGAGGGTAAGTTCTGCAGGCTGAGAGCAGAAACAAGGAGATCAGGCCTGATCCAGTAAATGGTCACCTGTAGAAAACCAAAGTCCCTTTCATGAGCAAGGACCACACCTATACAATGCAAGCTTAAATGATTTATTGAATGTTGTAAAATGTGAAGAATGATGTAAAATAGGCATCTGGGGTGGCGTTGGGCAAACCGGATAGGGAGACTCAAAGTTGGGAGGTGTCCTCTCAGTTTCTTCTTGTGACCTAGGCTTATGGAACAAGGAAGAAGGACAGAGTTTTGATGGATGTAGGAAGAAGGGATAAGGGAGATGAAAGGGGGTAAAAGACGGGAAACAGGGATGGAGCGATTAGGAGAGAAACAGGGCAGGAGAATGGAAGGTTGGATGAGATTTCCTCTGAAAAACAAAAATAAACTTATGATACTGAAAGGGCATAAAAATGAACTCATGATCCATCTCATGAAGTTAAAGAGAGCGGATGTGTTTTTGTACATTTTTCATTATGATAGAATGACTCCTTTCCTTTTTGGAAAAAATGTGACTAATCTAAAATGGTAAACTGATTTAATGAAACAAGATAATAAGCTTATTACACAGTATTTTATCTGCTCAGATTAAAGGAGGGATCCAAGAGTTAAAGGGACATACACCCTATTTGATCTGTATAAAAAAATAAAACACAAAAAATGTCCCAAAACTAGTTGATAAATCAAAGAGTGTAAGACTCTGCAGGGAATTGAGTAATAAACTGTGACGATGTGAATGAGTGTGTTAAGTGTTTAATGAGGTAATTCATTGATTGACAGGTCCAGAGGGTGCAAACCTGTTCATTTACCACCTGCCGCAGGAGTTTGGAGACCAGGACCTGCTGCAGATGTTTTTGCCTTTTGGAAATGTGATCTCTGCCAAAGTTTTCATAGACAAACAGACAAACCTCAGCAAGTGTTTTGGTGAGTTCATATTAAATACTACTATTGGTTTATTT
>JBAFTA010000001.1:36347049-36369387 GCA_036919975.1 Melanotaenia parkinsoni
TATATATACATTCACATATATATATATATATTCATGTTTAGCTGTGAATCAGCTTTAGCAGTAACACCACACAGCTCTCCTAGTTCCAGCAGAGTCCCATGTATGCTTCACTACTACTGGGTAAAATGAAGGAAGCAAAGCCTGAATCTAGCTGCTGCTTCACCCAGGAATAATCCCTGCTTCCTGACCGTGGTGTGGAAGCTGTTTCTGTCTGAGTTTTCACAGATAGTGGAGGCAACAGACCAGAGCAGAACCGTTACTAAACCCTCACAGAAATGTTGTTCCAGGCGTAAAAAGACCAGATGGAAAGATGAGGAAAATTACTGGTGTTGTTTTTGCTGAATGCTCCTTTGGGTACATGTTTAGCTCACGTAGCTTAGTGGGCGGCCCTTAAAGCAAGCCCCGTCTCCTTGACCCACCTTCTTATCTACCTGCTGAAGAATAAAGGACACCAGAGCCTGTTAAAAGTTAAGGCTGGGCATGTTAACATGTTATTGCATCAACACATTAATTGATTAACACCAATAATTGTTTTTTTATCATGCGTTAATGCATAAAGTCATGCAAATGGGCAGTACCACAAGTAAAAACTGGCCCTTGGACCTCAGCGCTTGCACCAGAGTATAAATTTTGATGAGGTCCATGATGTATGGTGAGTGATGGGGCAAGTCCATGTAAAACCTTAAAAACAAATAATAAAATCTTAAAATCAATCCTACAATTAACATTCTGAACTTTCCCAAAAAATACAAAAATGGGCAAGTGAAGGAGGGGGTGGATGATTGACACCCATCAAACTCCGAGCTGCCTGTAGCTAAGAGCTAACCGAGTTAACCTGGAGCTAACGTTAGCTAACCAGCTAACAGAGGTTGGCGGGCTAAAGCTAAGGCGCACTGTTAGCCGGCTAAAAACCGTGTTTGTGCTACACTCTACCTTCTTGCTGTGGATTTTGGTTACCTGTCAATCAAAAGGGCACACCCCTAATTATGTTGAATTTCAAGGTTAAATAACATCCAAACGGATGAGTTAGAAAAAAAATTCATCCCCCTTACAGTTGTCATCAAGGTAAACTTGACCTATTACAATGGATTTTTGGACCAGGATTTAAACATGTTTAATTCTGCTGTGAAGTTGGTTTGAACATGGGAGTCTATGGGGATTTGCTCTGGTTTGGAGCCAGCCCCCTTTTGAGCCCACCAGGTATTGATGGAAAGACGACCACACCTGAATGAAAAATAATTTTCTTATGAGACTGCTTGTACACTGCCTTGAGGATTTATATGCACTTGTCTCATAAACTTAAACCAACACCATCCTCCCTGTCCCATTTTTCTATACAATACTTAGCAGAAACCTGGAGATATGTAGATGAAAGTGAAACTAATAATAATAATAATAATAATAATAATAATAATAAAAATAATAATAATAAAAGTAAAAGTAACATTAAGAAACATTTATTAGTCCCTCAGTGGGGAAATTGCTTTGTTGCAACAGTACATGTGTAGCAGAAGCACACAGGTGATATCAAAAAGAACACACACACAAAAATAATAAGTAATAATAAGTACAGTATGGTCTGACAGGTATTCAAAATAAAATAAATTACCAGATAAAATGTCTTTATACTGGAACAAATATATAAATACGGCAGCTTAGCCTCCTCATCAGCCCTGCTGGTGTTCTGCTGTGGGTGGTGATATAAGAACGCCTGTAGTAGTCTATGCCCCGGCTTTCTCTCTCCTGTTCTCCCATCTCCTCTCTCTCACACTCCTCCACTGGGGATGGTGGATCAACCTGGTGTAACATATTAAGATTGACACAACTGGTTGATTTCTGAACAGCTCACAGATAATAAAGTGACCCAAAAAAGTATTTTTATTATATTCCTGCAGTTTAAAATGTTTCCCTATATAAAGTAGTAAAGCGTAATTAGCCTGGTTGTAGTTACATGCATCCATAAGTAGATCTATTTTATCATGATGCAGTTAAATAAAAATGGTACAGAATGTAGATTTTACAGTATTTTGAAAGATTGTACTCTAAAAACTAAAAACTAACAAGCACTAATTAAAAGTTTTTAAGGAATGCACCAGTGAAAACCATCAACAGTAAATATTCTAGTAAACCCTGAAATACTGAAAAGGTTCCAGGATCTTTCAGATGCAGTCAGATTATGTCTAAAGTGGAACTGAAGGATCTGATATGCAGCCTCATCAATGATTATAGGCTAGGATGACAACTTTATTGGCTCTTGTTTGACTAACAAGTACCTGAAGTTATTTATTTATAGATTATTAAACAGTTAAACAATTTTTGCTGTTAAAACTAATTCCCAGGGTCAATATGGCGGCGCCATTGACATATGAAGCAGAACCAATGCACCGTCTACATACGTCTATGACAGAAACCGTCCAGCGGTAGAGAAACCCGTCAGGCTAGCTAACTAGCATGTATAGCTAGCTAAATTGTTAAATGGCCTACTTGTAACTCCTGGATGTTTTGAGAGGTATCAAGCAAAACAAAAACAAACTACACCCAAACTTGATTTATATCTGACTCAGTATATACTACAGTTCATCACTTACCACAAGTTCAGTTCCCCACCACTGGCACTGGTGGCCACCATCAGTCTCTCCTCCTTCCTCCCCTTCCCCTCATTCACCTGCCAGCCACCTCCATCACCTGCAGCTGATTCTGATGCTGTTGAGGAAACTCCGCCACCAGCAGCAAAAATTTGTGTTATTTTAACACATTTAGCTGAATCTGCCTGAAGGGTTTTCCTCTTTCTGTCTCGATTTTTTTCAGCGTCTCCTTTATGTCGTTTGTTCTCCATCTTGTTCTCTGTCTCTCGCTGTGTGATTGACTGACATGATAACCATGGCTCAAGAGGGATGGGGCATGAGCCCTCGGTTGTAATTAGTCCAGCCTATAATCAATCATGACTAGTGGGTCCATCTATCCTATTTGTGTACCAACAGTATATCATTTCTAATTAGTACCATTAGTAGCCTTAAAAAAAAAAAAAAAAAAGGCCCGGTCTAAGATCACTGTTGGCAAGTGCCCAGTATACTCGATGGCCAGTCCGGCACTGCTAGCAGATGAGGGGTGAACTGCAATTTTTTGTACTTCCGCAAAGGCTTCACATTTTACGGCTGGAGGTTGCCGCTTGGTGCAGGTGCACGAGGTTAACAGACAAGCTAAGAATACAAAGTCAGAAAAATTATATGCAGAAATCTGGATAATGAAGCACTGAAGGTGCATGGATGAACGTTATTGTGCATATTGTGAATATTTCTCTCTCCTTACCATCTAGAAGCTGTGAGATTTTAAAGCTTTTCCCCTTTTAGTTAGTAAATCTTGAAATTTTCATTCCTTCTTTCTCATAAATATTTGATATTTAGATATTTATAACAAATATTTGATAAGAAATATTTTAACTGTTGCTGTTTAAAGAGAAAACTGCTGCTAAACCTGTTTATGTGTTCAGTGCAGGGGTCTGCAAACTGTACAATCCAAAGAGCCATTTTTCCAGCTAAATAAAAATCGTTTAGAGACACAAATGTTACAAGACTTTTTGGAAAATGACCACTTAGAATTTTAATTATAAGTATTTAATTTTAATAACTTATAACGACTTGTAAAAGACCCCTGATTTAATATTTGTAAACCAAGATTTACTGCATTTTCTTCATACAGCAGTAGGCCATCTTTTAAAGGAAAAGGACATTAATCGCAACATTTCATGCAATTAACTGCAATTTAAAATGTATTCGTTGCCCAGCACTATTAAAAATATATCAATGTAAAAAGAACTTGTTTATGGAGCACACACAATAAACAAACATCTCATGCACGTTTTACAATTTCTATGAGGAGTATTTATTTAATTTTATTATTGATGACATCATGATGATGTCACAACTAATTGTTGTTTAAAGGCCTGACGAGTTGCCTTCAAAAATCACCTAAAGTCCCCCTCCCTAAGTAACGTGTTACAGTAACAATATTACTTTTGTGGGTAACGAAGTAAAGTAGTGCGTTACACTGAAAATATCAGTAATGAAATTACTTTACTGGACTATAGTAATGTGTTTTTCTGCATTACTCGAGCCGTGTTTGCCACTGTGTAAAGTTTTGATAAGTTTTAAGTGGTACACGCATGCTGCTGCTTGTGTGTGTGCTTGCCTGGGCACGTTGCCATAGAGATCAGTTTGCGTGACGTAGCTGATTGTGCGCCAACTAAAGAGAAAGAAAAATTTAGCTGGAGAGTCGGAGATACGGGCTTTTGGTCAGTGGCGATATTTGCTTTATTTTCAGTTCAGTCCAGTTTCAGTCCAAACTTGTGGTTAAAGATCCTGCTCACTGGTCAGTGGAAGGAGTCCTTCAGCATCTGACCCGCCTAAACAAGCAGCCAACCCAAGCAGGGATGTTGTTCTTATGGTTTTAAAGCCATTTTGTTTACAACACACAGTGAACACTATGCAGATAGGCAATGATGATTCGGCTATGATGTTTTCCATGTCTACACGGTGAATTAAGAAATGGTAAAGTAAGAAGTAGTGACATTAACTTTTCAATTGCAGTAACTAGTGATGTAATTTTATTACAATTTACAAAAGTAATGAGTAAATAGTAACTAATTACTTTTTTAGAGTAACTATCCTAACACTGTATATGTACATGTATATATATATATATATACATGCACTTAGACAGTGGGGATCCAAAGTTTGGGCACCCCTGGTTGAAATTCATTGTAATGTACAAAAAGAAGCCAAGGAAAAATGGAAAAATCTCCAAAAGGCATCAAATGACAGATTAGACATAAAAAATTGAGTTAATACCTTGTACCACTCCCTTTGGCAAGTATCACAGCTTGTAAATGCTTTTTGTAGCCAGCCAAGAGTCTTTCAATTGTTGTTTGAGGTATCCTTGCCCATTCTTCCTTACAAAAGTCTTCCAGTTCTTTGAGATTTCTGGGCTGTCTGTGACGCACTGCTCTTTTAACGTCTATCCATAGATTTTCAATTATGTTGAGGTCAGGAGATTGTGAAGGCCATGGTAAAACCTTCAGTTTATGCCTCTTAATGTAATCCACCGTGGATTTTGAGGTTTGTTTAGGATCATTATCCATTTGTTGAAGCCATCCTCTCTTTAACTTTAGCTTTTTTACAGATGGCATCAAGTTAGCGTCCAATATTTACTGGAATCTTATTGAATCCATTCTTCCTTCTACTCATGAAATGTTCCCTGTACCACTGGCTGCAATAAAACCCCAAAGCATGACTGATCCACCCCCATGCTTAACAGTTAGACAGAGGTTCTTTTCATTAAATTCTGTGCCCTTTCTTCTCCAAGCATACCTTTGCTCATTCCGGCCACAACGTTCTATTTTAACCTCATCGGTCCACAGAACGTGTTTCCAAAATGCATCAGGCTTGTCTATATGTTCATGTGCAAACTTCAAATGCAGATTTTTGTGGTGAGGACGTAGAAGAGGTTTTCTTCTGATGACTCTTCCATGAAGACCATATTTGTACAAGTATCTCTTTATAGTGGATTAGTGTACCACAACTCCAGTGTCTGCCAGATCTTCCTGGAGGGATCATGCAGTCAAACGTGGGCTTTGACTTGCTTTTCTCACAATTCTGCAAGCTGTTCTGTCTGATATTTTTCTTGGTCTTCCAGATCTTGCTTTAACTTCCACTGTCTCTGATGACTGCCATGTCTTAATTACATTCCAAACAGAGGATATTGGCATCTGAAAACACTTTGCTATCTTCTTATAGCCCTCTCCTGCCTTGTGAGCATCAGCTATTCTCAGTTTTGGTGTTCTAAACTACTGCTTAGAGGAACCCATGGTGCTGATTCTTGGGGCAAGGTCAGATGAGTTTGGGCATTTAAAACCTTTGAGATTGATATCACCTGGTCTTTCCAGACGATGATTGAGAACAATCCACGACACTGTCAGGACTCAGCTGTCCAAAGTAGGCAGTACAAGGTATTAACTCTGCAGGGTGCCCAAACTTTTGCACACACCATTTTTTTGTTTTCTGTGATTTTGAAAGTGTAAATGATGGAAATAAAATCTAACTTTTTTTGATATATAAGAATGTCTAATGTGTCATTTGATGACTTTTGGAGATTTTTCCATCTTTTCTTGGCTTCTTTTTGCACGTTACAATGAATTTTAACCAGGGGTGCCCAAACTTTGAATCCCCACTGTACATACCAACTTAACAGACCAGCTCAATCTCAGAAACACAACAAAGGGGCACCACCTCCACCAGTGACACTAATCCAAATCCATCACCATAGGCACCTGTGGGAACAAAGAAAAATTAAGAAGAAAGTCGACTTCAAAATAAAACAAATTTTTTTGGCGAAACACTAATCTAAACAAAATATATCCAACTGATAAAACTCCCACTACTCAGGCACACACACACGCGCACACAAACATTAAAATGGCAGATTGCCGCTATGGCAGAAGTCACGCTGGCGACCAGGTGACCATGTCTGTGTCACCACGAATAATCAAAAAGTCTTTCAAACAAAGCAAGACTTATCCAAAGCAAACATCCACCAAAGCAGAGTGTTTAGCAGCAAAGATCCTCCCCAAGCAAAGCAGTGGTCTTCTGCAGGAAGAGATCTGGCGCTGTATGGCTAAGCTGTAGCCCAGTCAGGTGATCCGGGACTGCACGGCGTGACACGGAGCGATCAGCGGACGGTTACGTGTCCACAACATGCTGCATCGATCAGCAGTTTATCAGTAATCCATGGGCTCAATGAGGAGCACACAGCCTGTAGCCATACCCACACAAGTCTCTAGAACCAAATAACCAGAGTGAGCAGCACGAGACGGACCTCTGTAAACCACATGGAGACAACATCAATGCCATGACTGTGTTGTGAAGTCCTATAACTATTGTGCTGTAATGTTGCTGTCTTTTTTGCTGCTGTGTCATGGTAACCATGGCATACTTTGGTTTGGTTAACTTCTCTGACACAGTTGGCTATTTGTTGATGTGTTTTGATGCCATGTAAAGAAAAAAATAGTAAAGGTTCATCAAATAACAGATCCGAGGTGTTAAGGTTGCACACAAACCCCTTCTTCTAACCTGTCACTATCCTCCGTTCTCTCTTTTTGCCTACTAACAAACATACTGGCATGCATCTATTGTTTGTGTTGTTTATGTCGTCTAGCTGATGTTCCTAGATTCACAAACACAACATAAGAAGTTAGTACCCTCTGTTCTTGACCACTATTTCAAGGACATTTAGGAAGTAAACAAATAAAAAGTTTTCATGTAACTTAAATATTACATGTTTTTTCACAGACAGGTCCCTTTTGAAATTTTTTTAAACATTATTTCATGAATTAATGAGGGCCTAGTTCTGCCCCCTACACCAACCCCCTGGGTCCAGGACAACAGAGACATTTGTCCCCCCCCTATTGGTGGGCATGGTCATAGTCAATGCTCAGCAAGGTTTGTTCCTCTTCATCCAGAGCCATTGGCTACTACTCTCTGCTGCACTGATTCAGTTTTGATGGCTGTGCACTGGCTGCGGCCCTTAATTCCCAGGTCTCTCAGCAGTTTGGTGGTTAGCGTTGCCACAAACCCTCTGCATCCAATCACCACTGGACAGACTCCTGTGTTCCAGCCATGATGTTGTGCTTCAGCAGCTAACTTTAGCATAGTGCTGATGTTTACACTCATATGCCTCGCCTAAATATTCCTCCCATGGTACAGTAAGTTCAATAATAAAAACCTTCTGTAAAGAGGAAGCCCAGAGCACCAAACCAGGTTTCAAGATGGTGGAGGCGATCTCTGGAGGAAACACCAGCTTTTGGCCAACATCAGTCAGCAGCTTCCAGTCACGTGTTAATTGCATCTGGGCTCTCTCTGATGGCGAGAAGCTGCTTTTTGTTGCTTTGGACCCCTTAGAGACAAAGACAGTTGTCCACGGGGGCTTGGGCACTGATGGCGGTAGGGAGTTGATGGCAGCTCACCCGCCCTCAAGTGTGGCACCAACCAAGAGATTAGCTTTGCACTCCTCATCAGATTATAATTAGACATTTTGGTTGTTAGAACAAAGAACATGGAAAAAATTCCACGTGTTCCCTCTGAACAACATCCATAATATTGGATCATTGATCACAGTATCGATGAGGATGGATAGAAAGCTACATCCCTAATACAGTAATTACAGTAGTAATTTGTTGCTTTAATCACTGTTAGTTTTAGGACAAAGAATGTTGGAAAGATTGGTTTTAGTTGTCTAATTGCAGATGACTTGAGGAATCAGTGCAAGCTGCATTAAACCTTGTGAACATTTGTTTTCTTTCCCCACAGGCTTTGTTAGCTACGACAACCCGGTGTCATCACAGGCAGCCATCCAGTCCATGAACGGTTTCCAGATCGGCATGAAAAGGCTGAAGGTGCAGCTGAAGCGCTCGAAGAATGATAGCAAGCCCTACTGAAGGTGCTCAGGCACCACTGACTTAGTTAGGTAGGATGATCTTATGATAAGTGGAGTAAGGACAACCAGCTACGACTCGTACTTTTAAAAACACTGTTCTGTCCATTACAGGCTCTCCTGCTGACCGTTTACCCTTGTGGCTGCCTAAAATTTTATACCCTCTGGTGACCTTCGTCCACTCACAAAATCTGTTTTAAAATTACCAAACATCTACATTTTCCTGCTTTTATATATATATATATATATATAAAAATCATTTCAAGAACTATCAACCTGCTCAAAACTACCAAACTTTACATTTTGGGGGTGGGATTTTAACCCTTTAAATGGCAGTTTGAATTTAAATTACTGCCTTATTCATTACAAAAAACCAAAAACTAATTATTTCCCATATAATAAAAATTAGAGGACTGATGTCAGATGGCAATGATTAGCAACTAACTTCATTTAATTGCATTCATATGTTTTTTATGTAGTATCAGATTCAGATTATGTAGTGTGGCCAAAACTGCAGAAAATCCTGGTTTTACAGCTTAGTTTCCTGCATCTGCCTACAATCAGAAACCCGTTGAATGTGGTGGAATCAAGTAAAAATGTCTAATATGACTACTTTGACTTTTACTAAATCAAATGCTGGGATTAAGAAATGAATCATTTTAAACTGTAATGACTGTGAGAATAAAGTATGTAGTTTTAATGGAAATCACTGGGGGAAGTTTTGGCTGCGAAGGTCAACAGTGAGTGAAACATTCATCAATAGAGTATAAAAGACATATGAGAGAAAACAACACTGGATTTTAAAAAAAATCTAAAAAAGAAAAGTTATTGCTAGAATTCAGGCCACCAAGTAAAAAAAAAACAGAATGCCTGTGGAGGGCATGGGGGTTAACGCTGCAGGCAAACACACACTCATCACACTTTGTTTCTCTCTTCAGAGATCAGACACAAGTAATTTTATAAAGATGTGTGGTAGGTTATACATTAATATGATTTATTAGTTGAAACAAGCTGCACATCAGCCATCATGTCCCAAATCCATTTCCTGTTTTCCCTCTTCCACCCACACCCAGGATAAAGTTGTAAAAGCGTGCAGCTGGGGAGAGATGCTTCTTTTGTTCAAAAATAAATATTCTGATTAGGTTTTCTCCTCTAAACTTTATGTAAGGAGCTAAAGTCAGAGAGGATCACTCATCAAATCATTACCTCCCTGAGCTCATGATCTGACAAAGATGCACATATATAGTTGTTTTTTTAATCTATTGTCATCTGTGAGCTGGATGGACTTTATCCAATGGTGTCACATTAATGCTTGATTATATTTGGCTTGTCTGGGTGTAGCAGCTGTTGCATGGCTTACATTGGGTGTGTGATTAAAATGTATTTTAATAGTTTGTGCTGTGTGTATGCAAACATCGGTTGGACATGGCATGTTGACGGACTTCGTACCTCCGTCACATGGTTTACTGCTGTTGTGCTTTGTATGGAAATTAGTAAGGTGAGGTGAAACTGAACGTAAATATAGATGTTTTCTTACTGACCGGTTGGAGACTAGACGAATGTGTGCCGTGAAGCAAAGCTGCCAGCTGTAACCAGTAATACTGGGAGGTTTGGTAAAGTCCACCTAATTAAAAAAAAAACTTTATGTATACGTACATAGTTTGGAAAAGACACAAGATCCTTTCCTAATTAACAGGTATTGCATATCAGGACATAACTGATCATTAATGATTTAATTGATCATTTTTGCTGCCTCTTGGCCAGGATTCCCTTGCAAGAGGTTTTTAATCTCAATGGGACTTTCCTGGTTAAATAAAGGTTAGATAAAAATAATAAATAACAATAATTGTTCTTTATGTCCTAAAATAACGCAAACATAACTTGAAATGAACACTTTATATTTACTGAGCAGAAACTAGAAGTCAGAGTCTGTGTATAAAACCTGGTTCCTGTCCAGGATCCAGCATCTCCTAGAAGCTCCTCCAGCAGCAGGAAGTTGGTTTTCTGGAGGAATTTTGCTTCACTCTTCTTTCCATCGTTGCTTCAGTTCATTGAAGTTTGCAGCTTTGGTTCCTGCAGATCTCTTAAGGTCCAACCACAGCATCTCAGGCAGGATGAAGTCTGGAGTATTACTGGACCACACTGAGACCTCCTCCCCCTCCAGCCTTTCTAGTTCCTGCAGTCAGGTGAAGAAGCTGCTGGAGAGACTGCACCAGAGCCAGACTGCAGGTCCAGATGGTGTTAGATTTTGACTGGATCATGTCAACACCTTTATTCTGCTGTATATCTGCTGCTTGTTTGGGATCTTTGTCCTACTGCATGAGACAGTTTCAGCCAAGCTTTAGCTGTCGGACAGATGGACTCACATCTGACTCTAGAAGACTTTGGTATCCAGAAGAGTTCATGTTCCACTTAATGACAGTAAGATGTCCAGATCATCGTCCCTCCACCTCCGTGTTGGAGGTGTTTGTGCTGATATGCTGTGTTTGGTTTTTGTGCATTCTGACCAGTCATGTCCACTTTGGTCTGGTCTGTCCAGAAGTGTTGCTGTTTGTTCACAATCAGCTTTGCCAGTCTGCACCGTGCTGCCATGTTCTTTGTTCTTTAGAGAGAAGAGATTTCCTCCTGCAGCCCTTCCAAACAAGCCACCCTGCTTCAGTCTTTTTCTAACTGGACTGCTATTAACTTTAACATTTAACATGCTACCTGCTGCCTGTTTTCCTCTTGTGAATAATCTGTGTCAAGATGGACTCCAGAAAGTTTGGAAATGACCTGGTAACTCTTCCCAGACTGATGGGCAGCAGCAGTTGCTTCCTTAGTTCTAGTCTTCTCTCATTGCTGGTGTCTTTCCTCTTTGACATTCTGTTAACACACCTGAAGGAGCTCAGAATCACACTGGAGAGTTAGAGTATTGATCAGCAGCTCCTGGCTGATACTGACCCTCTGAATTCCTGTGCAAGCAGTGAGGACGGATGTAGTTTTCACAGATTCTGACTTTTAGTTTCTGTTCAGTAAATAATGTGTGATCAGTCATATTGATCATCATGGGTAGTTCATCACATTTTAAGTCCTGTTAAAGACCAGATTGATCTTTTTTAACTGTTTAGAGGGAAACCTCAGAAACAGAGGGTGGCTTTTCTTTTCCATGACTGTATTTGTTCTAGTCATTTTTTTCTGAATTAGAGAAGATTGTGTTGGGGTTCATCAACAACTCTCCAGCCAGCTAGCCGTTCACCAGTGTCTGAATAATTTCTGCTATTAGGAAACTAACATCAGTTGCTCTTCGCAAACCTGTTTTTTCTTTAGATTTTTTTCCAATTTGTTTTGTTTTCATTTAGAAATTAAGAGAAATGTTGTATATTTAAACTGTTATGCATTTTCTATTTTTATATAGATTTTTGTTTTTTGTTTTTGTTTTGTTTTTTTTTTTTACTTTCCCTGTGTGTTGGGAAATTATTTATTGACTAAATTATTTATTTGAATTGAAATAACTTAAAAAATGTGAGGTCTGCAATTCTATAAGCTCTTCTTGGCTGTTAAGTGCTGTTTGCTTGTGGTGATGAGTACTTCATGTTAGTGAAGCATAAACTGTGTATGTAGATTCCATCAGTGCCATTACAGAATCTGTATACCATACCTTTATCCAATTAAATCTCATTTTACAAAAACACAGAGGAAATTTCTTTAACATATTTATTTATAAATGGGTTGTTGGAAAAAAAATGATGTAAAAGATCTGTCCAAGTCCAAAGATCAAGTCTTCTCTTGTAGGTAAGACTTTGTGAAACATGGGGTTGTGTGAGCCAGTGTAGAAAAGATGAGATTGTTTGTTACCATCGGCAGATTGGTAACAGTCTATAACAGTCTCTGATTACATTTTCCTAAAGACATACTGCAGCTCACTATAGCAACACATCCATCATGCATCCTACCTGTACTAAGACATTTCTCCAGCCAGTTGTCCCTGCCACAAAGGCTGAATAATTAGGATTTTTCTGTAAAAATCATTTAAAAAGCCCTCATTTGTTGCGAGGGACAAAAGGAAGCTTCCCTATAAACAATCTGTCTCAGCGTTTGGTTTTTTATGTCGGCAAAAGAGCAGCAGCCTACAGGTATGGAAGCTAGTAAAAGAAGTGGACCAGAAATAGTTTCAGAAAAACCAAAAAAGCCTCAGTATCCTGCTAAAACAGCAAACGACAAAAAATGGAATAAAACGAGGATCAATGTTGGAGAATCTTTTGAAAGGTGGAGAAGTCTGAGAGACAAATTTAATTTAGAGATGGATGCAGAGCTGGCAAAGTTTCTTCTCGACATGTAAACACCGGATATTTGCAAATATTAACCTAAAAGTTTATCTTGATTTACAAAGATTTTAGTCTAATTTATTTCTCAGCACTCATTAAATTATTTTGTGTGACGTATTAGTGGAGTAAATTGGTGGCCTGTTAGTTTACAACAACTACAACAACGGACATTCTCCACGTTTTTCTCTTATGACTGCAGTTCTGATTTGAAACACTAGTTGTCTGCTACTTATTTCGCCTTTAAATCAGTGGTAGCTACATACTACATGTTTCAGATAACAATATAATTAAGGCAAATTTTATTATTGTTATTTTTTTTTACATTTTTTATGGGAGAACATTAATCATACATTAAAAAAGACATTTGGTAAAAGAATAAGAAAACTGAAGTATTAGAGCATTTCGCGCTCTAAATCATCTCATCAATCCTTCTAAGTCCTCTTGGGTAGCACCTCCATTGTCATGATGCAACAAATTTCTTATTTTTTTACACAGGTGAGATTTCTGCTATTAGGTGTGAATCCTCTGATTTAAATCCTGCTGTCTTGCCGAAGTGCTCAGCTGTTTCTTAGCAGTTTGAGCAGGTGTCACTTTCTGAACTCTCGAACGTGTTTTTTCACCTAAAAACTTCTTTTTGCCCCCTCGATAGCCGTCACCTCGCTCGTATTAAAAGTACTTATAACTCAATTGGCCCTGTCATTTTCTCCTTGATTAACCCATGAAGGCCCGACCCATTAAAAAATGGTAAGAAAAGTCAAATTTTTTTAAATATGAGGTCTATTTTGGCCCTTTAACATTATTTGTGTGTGTGTGTGTGAGGGGGGGGTCTACCATTAATTACCATGTGATATATTAAAAATATTATAATATGGCTTTCTGCTTCTGGGTATCTATTGGCAGAAGACAAGTATCAGAGTTGTGTTCAACAGGATTTTGAGCAAAGTTTATACCATAAATTGAAGCAAAATTTCTCAGAAACTGTATGTGAATAAATATGTCACGTCAGGCTCTTATGGGTTAATTCCTGCCTGTCTTCAGGCTGTGTTCCTGCTGCTTTTAAGCATGTTCTTGTGTAGCCTCTTTTAAAGAAACCTAATTGTATCAGAGGCACTGTCCTGCACTGGTTCTGGTCTTACTTGTTGGATTTGTGTTCACCTTGAGGAGTTTTCCTCAGCTGCATCCTCTCTCAGTTATGGGGTCCCACAAGGGTCCATTTTGGGTCCACTACTTTTTTTCTTGTATATGCTGCCCTTGGGGTCTATTTTTCAGAAGCAGAATATTGCCTACCATTGCTTTGCTGATGATGTTTAGATCTTTATCCCATTAAAACCACAGGAGGATTCTCTGACTAATCTTCTCAGTTGATTGTGTGACAGACCATTTGCCATTTTAAAAGTGTGGATGGATTTAAACTTTCTCCACTCAAATAAGGAAAAAAATGAAATTTTAGTTTTTGGAAGTCCTGAGCTTCTAAATGGTACAGTAAGTGTTCTTGGTCCACTTACTTCGCTGTGTCAAACCCATGTTAAAAATCTTGGTGTGACTATTGATAGCTTCTTTATCTTCTACTGGCAGGTCAGTTCTGTAGTCAAAAGCACTTTTCCCCCATTTGAGTCTGCTTGGCAAGTTAAAGCCCTATTTGCCTAAGCATGACCTAAAAAAAAGTTATCCACTTGCTCATCATGTCCCGCATAGATTATTGCAACTGCATGTATTATGGCATTGACCATTCATCTTTGCACCAAGTGCAGCTCACTCAAAACACTGCTGCTCGGTTGCTTACAGGGACAAGCCGATGTGATCACATCACCCCTGTGCTTGCCTCTTTATTGGCTTTCTGTTAGTTTTAAGACCCAGTACAAACTTTTATTACTTGTTTTTAAAGCCTTAAATGGTTTCGCTCCCCCGTTGTTGCTACACCAGCATGCTTCAGCCAGGACTGAGGTCCTCTTCACAGCTCTTTTTGTAGGTCCTGTCTGCTAGACTTAAGTCCAGGGCTGACAGAGCTTTCTCGGTTGTTGCTCCAAAGCTGTGGAACAGCCTTCCCCTTCACATCAGACCTGTTCAGTCGATTTCTGGTTTTAAGTCTCTACTCAAGAACCACTCCTTCACACTGGAGTTTGAACAAAATTGAGCCCTGCATGTTTTTATTTTTTACTCCAATTTTATCATTTTTTTAATTGATTTTATTGTTATATTTTCAGCTGTGGAGTGTTCAATTTGTTGTTCTATTGTTCAACACTTTGAGCAACTGCTGTTGCATAAAATGTGCTATATAAATAAACCTGAACTTGAACTGCATTTAAACTTCAATTCCCTGTAAAGCTAGATAACTATCCAGCTAAAATAATAGCTACCTTAAAATGACAGCCTATAATCATAATCAAATTTTGTACAAAATTAAATATAAAGCAACAGTTGTAGCCTTATTTTCCACAAAAACAAACTACATCTAAACTTCAATTTGTGCAGCCTGAATAGTTAGCCTATGAAAAAACAAAGCAGAGGTGGATAAACCTGAAGTGATAGAGAATACCCAGACAACGTCACAAAAATAAGAGTGTGGCTAGATCAGGGATGGGCAATTAATTTTTACAAGGGATTGCAAGAGAAACCTGAATTGTGTCAGAGGGTCAAACCGACAACTTGAACTTAATTCTGCTCAACTTTCTTCCATTGGTGATCCAAAGAGGACTAAAATCCTCTGAGCATGCCTCCGCAGGTGTGGAAAGTTCTCTGCTTTGAGGAAGGAATAAAAGTCCAGCAGTGAGACTGACCTGAAGTGCTTTGCCAGAAGTTAACTGTTTCAGTTACAGCATCAACAACCTGCTTCATCTTTAACACTGTCTTACATAACACTTCCTGATGTATGATACAATGGAAAAATGTCAATTTCTGCACAGGGTTAATTTCTGTCATTTTATCCTGCATTCTCTTTGAAAGACCAACATTTTCCCCAGTCAAATCTGGACAACCATCTGTTGTCACCCCTGCCAGACTGTCCCATTTCAGTCCTTGTCCAACATACATTTACCTCTGTAAATAAGTCATTACCAGCGGTGTCCCTTTCATTGACTACACTGCTGCCAACTCTTGAATGTCCTAAAAGTCTGTAGTTATTCCACGTAAGAAGATGAGAAGCTGGGCGGTGTCACGCACATCGCAGCTGTCATCCAAAGCCAGAGAAAAACAAAGTCTGCAGCTCTGTTCTTCAGCTGAAACTCCAAGTTTCCAGCGATGTCCTCAATCTGCCTCGTCACAGTACGTCGGGAGAGTGAGACTTTCTCAAACGCGTCCTTTTTCTCTTGGCAAATCAGTGCAACAGAGTCCAATAAGCACTTCTTAATAAACTCTCCGTCAGAAAATGCCTCACTTTTTCTGGCAATTTTGTGAGAAATGACATAACTTGTCCCAACGGCTGCACCTCTGGTGGTGTGAAGTTTGGTTAAAAAGGTTTTGCTGGGTTTGCAGTTTTGCAGTTTTGCTAGCAACACATCAGACACCCTTGCGCTATTTTTCAGACAGAAAAGTTTGCTTTGCCAAGGGGAGGCTTTTGGGTATAAGGCTCCTCTTGACAGTCATTCATTTATTCATTTAGTTACTTTGAATCATGGAATCTATATAATCTTGCTGGACCTGACTGGAGGGGACAGAAAAAGAAGGAATACAGCAAAAAGAAGCAAAAATGGAAAACAGAAAGAAGAAAGAAGAGACAAAAACACCACAGACAGAAGGCAACGACCCTTCAGTCCACACTATCACCAGACAACAAACTGATACACTTGTACATAAACACACAAGAAAATTTCCTACGGCTTTTACTGAAAAACAGAGCCATCAGTGGTTAAGAGTTCTTAAATAATACCCAAAACAAAAAGACATGCCACAAATGTCTCACAACAACAACCAGGTACAAACTCATAGAAAAAAAAGAAAAATGATCTCTTAGTATATAAACGCACTGGACAACTCAGTGACTGTGTCAGCATGCAGAGGATGGGAAATCAGGAGTGATCAGTGATGAGGACAGATGAGTGAGATCATGCAAATGCGACCACGCCTCTACGGAGGCTAGAGGCAGACCAGGGCAGCCCAGAGACCCAGGCCATCAGCAGCAACTCCGGAACACGAACCCAAGCTACTCCACCCCGAAGACAACCCCAGCCCCACCTGGAGGGTGGCAGAGAAGACCCCCAGCCAGAGCCCCCCATGGTCTTGGGACACAGGCCCCAGTGGGCCAAGATCGGCAGCCGTGGCCCCGCCAGGGACCAGCCATCCAGGGCGGCCCAAGCGAAGGGCCCCAGGAGCCCAGAGGCCCACCCACCATGCACTACATGACACGCCTCCCAGATGTTGTTTGTGTGTTGTGTTTCTTGTGTTTTGGTGTCTAAGTGCAATTAAAACTGAGAGGTGAGTCACATGGCGTGCACGCCTCCCAAATCCCTACGTGTGTGTGTGTGTGTGTGTGTGTGTGTGTGTGTGGGGGTGTGTGTGTGTGTGTGTGTGAGTGTGTGTGAGAGAGAGAGACAGAGAGAGAGCGGGAAAGAAGAGGGGTCCGGGGATGTAAGTCCAGAGGAAAGCAAAATTCGCTCTGGATGGTGAACCTCTGGAGGTTTTAGCACCCCTGTTCCCAAGAAGGTTCCCTAGGGCAAGACAGGCCAGGAGCAGCCGTCCCCCAACACCGGGTCATGCAACGACCACAGCCAATGAGCAGGCCCCCAACCCCACAAGGCACACACCACCCACAAGCCTAGGGGGGAATGAGAGGAGGAGGAGAAGGACAGAGGGAGAGCCCAGACCCCCTGCACCCCCCCCCCCCCCCCCACAAGTGCACGTGATCCCACCCCACACGCACACCGGTGTTCGGTGCTGCCTGTGTTCTAATATTTCATCCTACCCATCGAGCCATGCTACCTATGCCTTCTGCTCATGCACACAACACGAAAACGTCATTTCAGTGTACAGTAAGAACACGCCCATAAATCCATGCAACCCTCAAAATCCATGTTTTAACAGCTGTAACACTGTATTGTGAGGCTTTAGTCAGTCGTACCTTGTGAAATAAATAACTTTAATTTCATATATGTATTTTATGTATTGTCGTAGAAATTGTAGGCCTTTATTTAAAGTATTTTTGCGTTTTCATTATCATAAAAGCCTAATAACATAAACTTTCATTTCATATATACTGTTGAGGCATCCTATCTTCATACTTGGATGGGGTCATGTAAACTGTCGAGGCATCCCACCTGCACAAATATGGACTACTGTATGAGGTAGCACATTTTTATGGGGTAATTTACACTGGCATCCTACTTTTATAAATAGGTTGCATACATTCATGGGTTATACCGTCAAGGCGTCACAGCTGTGCTTGCGTGTTGTGAGACTTTTGCGTTGTGAAATTTACTTAATTTCTATTTATTTATATACACATGTTCATAGAACTTGTAAATTCTTTAAACGCTTTGAATGTTTCATTATTATGTGAATATCAACATTCACTAATCTACACTGTTAAATCATCCTACCTGCATAATGTACAACATCTATACGGTAGTACACTTTGATGGGGTTATTTAAACCGCCCACTGTCAAATCATTCTACCTGCACTAAAATATAAGGTAGCATTCTTTGATCAGGTTATTTATACTGTCCTTCCTGCATTTATTTGGTCAATATTTAATTTTTGAACCGGAACATTTTTTCTTACAATTGTGCCTAAATTGTACTTCAGTTAGTTTAAAAAGATTGTTAATCCCCAAATATGTGGATTAATGATCTTTAAACTAAGTATTTTTAATTGCACAAAACTGAATTGTATGAAAAATGTGCACGTATTTCGTTCTGATTAGGGCGTTGAAATAATTGGTTTATACAATGCATCGTAATGCAGATGTAGATGATTCTGCATGAATGGAGCAACAGAACATAATCAGTGGGCAGCAAAGCTAAATAAAATGTATAGTTTTTGCACTGCTAGCAAAATATGGACAAATTTCTGAAAGTAATAATAGACAAACAATCCTGAATCAACAACTGAAATTTCAACTACCCAAAAAAGAAAAAAAAAAAAAAAAGAAAAAAAAAAAGACAATAAAATATGGTGAGGCATATCTGGTCAAGTAATAGTAATGGTCACTGGTGGGTAATGAACACAGATCACTGTGTGTTGTCTGTCTTAAAATATCTGCATCTGACAATATTAAGTTAAACAAGGGACTCCACCACTTGGGGATTCCTCACAATAAAAAGCCTGTTGATACCTTTAGAAAAGAACTACTCAACTATAACAGAGTTGTTTTACTAAAGCAGCATCTGTCTCATCGAAAGCTTCGCTCCCTTGAATTGGATTGCATAGTTGCCTGGTTTAAAGCACCTCACACTATCGCAGAGGAATTGATATTTTCCACTGCCTTGGTTTTAACTATAGTTATTGAAGTAGCAGACAAACTATGGACTATTCTGTGGCACATTTCTTCGTATGTTTCTTCATAAGCATCGAGGTGCATGTAGCAGTGGGATCAGGGGGGCTTGACATTATTGTTGACGATAAAAAGAGGGCCTTGCAGGAAAAGTTTGGGAAACTCTGTGTTATAGAAATACTTCTGATTTTCCGGAATTTCAATTATGTTCAATTATGAATGTTTATGATGTTAGTCATTTTCAGGGGTGTAGTGCAACTTCAGTTTCTCTGAGGGAACCTCCCAAAGGGATTAATAAAGTTGTCTGAAGTCTGAAGGACATTCAGATTGATTTCTGAAATAATTATAAATAAACAGAGAGTTCATAATTATCTGACTACTTGTATTCATTGATACAGAAAACTGAGGATGCAACCCATAGTGATGCATCATGAAAATAAGTTCAAAAGAAGAGCAAAACTAGGTAGAAAAAGTAAGATCATGAAACAAGAAAGTAAAGGTTTTTTTTTTTTTTTTTTGCAATTGGTACCATTATGCTAATAAGGTTGTAAAGATCAAGTCAAGTAAATTTTTTTCATATTGCACATTTCATAAGCGCAAATTCAATGTGCTTCAACAATATAGCACAGCACTACATAAACTATACTAGTAAGATTACCAAACATACGATTTTTTTTAAATGGGTAATGCTGCGGATTAAAACAATAAAAAAAAGTTGAGATCAGCATCCATAATCACACCTAAGTTTTTTACATGCTCACTGGGTTTAACAGACAAAGACATTAGTAAGGAACAGATCTGATGCCTCAGAATCCTTGAGCCCCCTAAAAGAATTTCTGTTTTATCACCATTCAGTTTTAAAAAGTGTCATCCAGTGTCTTAAATATTTAATTTACTGAATGAGATAATTTACTGGACTCAGGTGGTCAGCAGAAACAGATATGTATAATTGTGAGTCGTCAGCATAGGAATGACACAAAATGTGCTTACGGATTATACAACCAAGTGGCAACATGCACAGATTGAACAAAAAGAGGGCCAAGAATATACCCTTGAGTAACACCATATGAAGTGCTAACTTTGTCAGATTTAAAGTCACCAACAGAAACAGAGTAGGATCTACAGGGTATGTAGGAAGAAAATCTGGAGAGCAGCGAAGTAATTATAATTTTAAGCACATCTTCTACCAGACAATCAAAGACACTTTTAAGAAACTTGGTAAGCAAGACCACAAGTTGTGGAGCTTAATTGGTGTACCACTTTTTGGAGTTCATGGTTTTGTATAGGAATAAAATTGGAGAGAATAGGTACGTTTACATGGACAATTATTTTATCTATCCGACTGAAATCAATACGATCTAAATAAAAAGAAGTTTAATAAATTACTTTGAAAGACACCTGCTGTGAGAGGAATATGGATCCAAGTGATGGCTAGCTATCAGATGAAGGTGGAACAGGAATAAGGGTGGATCTTCCCAGATTCCTTTTTTAGATCTCCGGCTGAGGTGGGGTGGTCCGTTGCAGAACCGGGTCTCAGTTGGACATCCACAAAGTAGGTGCGGTTCTCTCTCTCCCCATCTTCTTGGCAAGAAAGGGCTTCCAAGCTGTGTGTCCATAAAACAATAACTCCAGGTGGTAATTTTCACCAGAGTGGTTTAAATCAGTCACTAAAGGTTTGCTGTTTGTGGTCAAATGCTTCTAATTTCACTGGCTCTGGTTGGCAGACTTTGGGCTGGCTGCTCAAAGTTTACCCAAAATGTGAAAAAGAATGAAAATTTTAAAAAAGAACTTGCGCTGACAAAATGAGCATACATTAGTTGCTTGGCAACGGAACTTCCTGGTTAAGGAAATGAGCAAAAATAAAAACTCATAAAAACTAAGATGAAAAACGAATAAATGAAGATAAGGTGCCGACAGACAAGACAAAGACTTAGTTTCTTTTAGTTCAAACTTTACAATGTTATTTCTTCATGATTTGTTTTGTTGTTCTTTGTTCTAACTTTTAAGTTTGCTAAGTAGACTTCTGGGCTCAGGGCAGACTTTACATCTCTTGTCCAATCAAAACGCAGGGATTCTGGCGTGGAGGTGGGCCTTAGTTTTATGGTCTCCCTCTTTTTTTTCCAACTGGTTATTGGTGTTACACTAAAATCTGTGACCCATCAGAATCTGTGACCCTTGAGGGTGACAGTATATACTTCTCTGCATGTACGTCATAGAAGATGAGCGAGAAGAACATTTACGTAAACTACGTAAGCATTGATACATTATGTCCGTGGTAGTAAGCCAGGCGACCAACCATCCCCGACTTCCCCAAACATTTGATTACCGTCACACTAATCATGATCCAGGATGATTGCTCATTGCCACAATGAGAAACTGTACAACTGTACAGTATCTGTAAAATGTAATATATTTTAACAAATGTGACAAATATAAATATATAAGTAAAAAGTTAGTGCTGTTTTATTTTTCGTAGCAAGGGCGCTTCCATCTTGTAGTACTATAAACTGTGACGTCACAGGCTGGTTGGTGTCTCGGTCCTGATTAGAGTCCCCTTGTCCTCGGCAAAGTGAGAGAGATAACAGACTAAACGACGGAGACTGGTAAATAAAAGGAAAAGAATAAACAAAGAAGGGCACTACTGAATTGTTCCTGTGTGTAAAAATGAGTTTTACAAAGTTTAGGGTGAGGACAAAACAACCTGTTTTCACAATCTTCCGCTGAAACGGAAAACTGTCCTGCGGCACTGGTTGGCAGCACTGAAGAGAAAAAAACCTCCTCACTCCAGGGTCTGTAGTGGGTTTTTTCTGAAGGAAGAATACACAGAGCAGAAGACGTTTGAGTCTGGCAAGCTAGTGGTCCGCCGGAAGCACAGCTATCATGAACCAATCACTTACTTTTGGGGGAAAAAAAGTTAACACAGATAATGATTGCAAATTGTCACCTGACCTGTTGAGGCCTGACTTTAGGTCACAATGGTTACCATTGAACCCTGACTTAAGACTCAGACCCTCTAAAAGCTCAACAGAATATGATGAATTTTCAGTATTTCAGTCTAGTCCGTCATCTATATATGATACTCTATCAGTTTCTCATCTTACATACATATATATACATATATATA
>JBAFTA010000001.1:36427444-36441425 GCA_036919975.1 Melanotaenia parkinsoni
CTGTCTTTCATCCACGCTCTGTCCTTCATCCACGCTCTGTCCTTCATCCACGCTCTGTCCTTCATCCACGCTCTGTCCTTCATCCACGTTCTGTCCTTCATCCACGCTCTGTCCTTCATCCACGCTCTGTCCTTCATCCACGTTCTGTCCTTCATCCATGCTGTGTCTTGTGCTTCTAGGAGTGCCTGGCGTGTACAACCAGGGCATGGTGCCGATGGCGGTGCCGCCAGCCATGCCGGCCGTCGGGAGTCAGGGTCCGGCGTGCAGCGAGGAGGACCTGAAGGCTCTGCAGGACATGTTCCCCAACCTGGATACGGAAGTGGTCCGCACTGTGATGGAGGCGCAGCAGGGCAACAAAGACGCTGCCATCAACTCTCTGCTGCAGATGGCAGAGGAGCTCTAACTGGGACTGGACATGCCAACACGCATACGCATGAAAATCATTTTAAAAGTCTTAACCCTCAGAGACTGCCCCCCCTCCACACACACATACACACACACACAGAGAAGTGTAGCCCAGTCCCACCTCGGATGTGTTTCTTCTCCTTTTACTGACTCAGATGACATTCCTTCATCCTGGCCTTTCCTCCGAGTTTGAGTCAGAATTGGTTGGAAAACATATTGAGGTCAGACGTGTTCTGGGACATGATGCAGATCTTAACAGGATCATTAACGGATTGAATTGGCGGCAGTCTGACTTTGAGTAAAATTTCCCTCAGATCTCAGTCATCCCATGGTTTGATTTGCACTTTTTAAACTCAAACAAGTCCATGTTCCATTTTTTATGTTGGTATTTGTTATTAGAGTATTTTGTATGTGTTCTTCTATTTTCAGCACATAGAACATCTGATCACTGAGGACGTATGAAGTTATATAAAATCTATAGAGGAGTGATGGAGAGGAAATGTTTCTCCTGTTTATCCTTCACAGTGCTAAAGATATTTATTTTAATGTTTTGATGCAGCTCATCGTCAGTCACAGATCCAGGACGTGAAGTTGTGATGTTGTAAAGTTTCATCTTGTGGAATCAAAGATGCAGTGTGACGATGAACGTGTCAATAAAGCTTTGGAGGCCAACAGCACTTCGTGTTGTCTGATCATTTCTGCATGTTGACATTTTTAAAAGCTGCTGAAAATGAGAAATGAGATGAATTTGACTTTATAATAAACAAAACATCCACATTAAAATTGCTAATTCTTATTTTTACTTTAGTATTTATTTTCACATTATCTGTTTCCGTCTGTTTAGTTTTGCTTTTATTATTAAGCTGTTTTAACCAGCTTATACAGGTTGGTCTTTTTTGTTTCTACTGTTTTTAGAAGGATTTGATCATTTTTAATTTATTTTTCCCCCTCATGGGGGTCCTCCACATCGTGAGCTATGACTGCATGGTCGTTGCCGTGGTGATTTTCATTTTCTGGGTGCTTGGGGTCCTGCACTGCAGCCCTGTGTGGACCAGGTCAGTCCTGATCTGGGCGGTCCCCGTGGTGATGACCTCTGGTCATTGGTGAGGCGGCTCCTAGGTTATTGTTTCCTCACCTGGTTCATCAGCGCCAAGACACACCATTTGTTTGTTTAGAGAGGGGTCAAGGGGTGGGGTCTGTTTATGTGTGTGTGTGTGCTTTGTTTATAATGAACTTGTGTGTGTTACTCATTGTGTTTTTATGTAAAACACTTTGTGCTGCTGTTATGCATGAAAAGTGCTTTTTAAAGTTTGATCTGATGTGAGACAATTGTTGATGTAACCCTGAAATTCACCCCTCAAACGTGCCCCCACACACCAAAATAACCAGCTACCGAATCCTACAAAGACCCAAGTTTGATTTTCAACATTCACAAAAACTCAGAGAAATGTTCATATTGCAGAAATATTTTAATTATAGAAGAAAGTTTAATGGCATGTTGTGACAGAAAGCATGCTGGGTAATAGCTCAACGTCTCCGGCGGCGTTGCTGCTTCGCCGTCGTCCCTTCTGCACACTCCTCCCTGCTGCAGCGGCACGCCTCCACTCGGGTATAGCTGTGCTGCAGCTTGGAGCCGTCGGCACACGTCAGCTCCACCTGCTTCAGGCTGGTGGCGGCCTCACGGCAACACTCGCACTCATGCATCATTGTGTTGGCTGCTGCAGAGTACCTGCACACACACACACATGAAACTACATTGTAACACGCGTGGGTATTTTTTACAAACCATAACTGACATCAGTACAAAAGGTTAATTAATTACACGTGAAGAACTATGTCACTCTTAATCATCCTCTCAGATATTTTATAATACATACACCTCAATTCTAAAAGTGTCAGGGTGCAGAGTAAAACATAAATAAAAATAGAATCCCATGAAGCCAAATTTTTTCTCAGTAGAAGATAAACAACATATCAAATGCTGAAACTGAGACATGTTACCATGTGATGGAAAATATGAGTCGATTGTGAATCTGACAGCAGCAATACGTCTGTAAAAAGTTGAACAGCAACTGGAGGAGCATTTGACAACTAATTAGGTTTAAAAAGAGCATTTCAGAGAGGCAAAGTCTCTCAGATGGACAGATGGACAGAGGTTTACCAATCTGAGACAAACTGGATCTAAAATTGTGGAACAATTTAAAAAAAATGTTCTTCAACCTAAAATTGTTAAATCTACAGTGTAAAATATCATCAAAAGATTGAGAGATTCAAGAGGAATCTCTGTATGCATGGGACAACGCTGGATGCTGGTGATCTTCTGCATTAAAAGCAGACATGATTCTCTACTGGAAACCACTGCCTGTGAACACAGTTCACCCTGACATCCACAATTGCAGGTTAAAGCGCTGTCATGCAAAGAAGAAGCCAGACGTAAACAGGATCCAGAACCAGCACCGTCTTCTCTGGACCAAAAGCTCATTTAAAATAGTCTGAGGCAAAGTGGAAACCTGGATGAAAATGTTAACTAGTATCTGGAAAGCATGGACTAAAGAGGAGAGGGAGCATCCAGCTTGTTATCAGTGGACAGGTGAAAAGCTGCATCTCTGATGGGACGGGGCTGCATTGGTGCCTATGGCGTGGGCAGCTTCCACATCAATGCTGAAAAGTACATGGATGGAGGATCATTCCTCTCTGAGCTGGATCAGAACTCTGGCAGTCTGGATGGCAGTCTTTCATTCTGACGTGGTTCCAGACAAACTGAGATTTTAGAGCTAAATGTGCTCTCAGTGCTGGTGCAGTGAAGGAGCCGCTGGAGACAATCAGCTTTTTAAGGACCGAAACCTGTGAACTTACATGGAGGAGCTCCGGCAGTGTCCAACACAGGATGTGACGTTAACCAGCCCGCTGCTGATGCAGTTGTTCATCTCAATGACCATCTGCTCACTGTGGACCTCACAGGAACTCTTGACTTTACCTGAAACACATGACAGTTGTTACACACTGATGCACGACTCAACCTCTGCTGAACTTTCCGTGTTCCAAACATGGGTGGAGCAGCTTCCTGTGACGTACAGGTTTTACAGCAGCCGGTGGCGTCCGTCATCTCGGTGCCCTGTGGAAGGAAGACATGTTAGAGATGAGCTGGAGACAGGAAGAGGAACATCATCTCAAAAGGTCTGACAGACTTACAGGTTCACAGTCCAATGGGTCAAAAGGAGGACAAGTGGTCCTAGTTTCTATGGTAACCATCTGTCCATTGATGCTGTCACAGGTGTAGTGTACACACTTGTCATCTGGAGGTGTGTAAGTCTCATTGACCTGGACAAAAACAAAAGCGCTTTGAACCGTCTGAAAGCCAGCAGACGATTTAATTCACCTCATTGTCAGAAGGGAAAATGTAAAGTGGTAAAAAGATGACGCGTCGCTGCAGCTGAGGACACACTCTGACCTTAATGATGTGAGGGATGACGTTATCAGACGTGGTGAAGATACAGCTCTTCTGAACACAAGTCCCACAACACTCCTTTGTGCTTGGCTCATATTCAAAACCCTGAAGATGGAGAAAGAGTTTAAGCTCACAACAAGAAGAAATGCTTCACAGTCCAACATTTATCTGATTTTTCATTACCAGACTATGTCATCTTCAGATTGTAGAGACCGAAATTGTATTTCGACTTCTGTTCGCTTTTAACTGGTAAAGGTCTCACAGAATCTTTTCAGGCATCTAAACATAGTTGTGTTTCAGACCCCAATAACATTAATATTCTCAATTAACAGGCAAAAATCTAGAATATGGCTAGAAAAAAATATAAAAAACACTAAATAAAATTAAACAAAGCAGAAGACTGGTCAGCTCAGTTGCACCTGTAGGGACCTCATCCTCATTCTCTGACAGCCAGCCTGACCAGAGGAGGTGTTTTCATCTTTTTCAGGCTATTTTTTCTAATGAGCGGGCTTCGTAGACCAGCGTCTGCTGCTGAGGTCACATCGTTCTGCTGCTGTTACAGTTTCCAGTGTCAGACTGTCGAGTTGCTGCACTGAAATGTACTGAGAGGACATCACACCCTGGTCCTGCCACTGAGAACAACCCAGGTTAACTCCATCAGAGTGAAGTAGCCCTGTAGATCAGTATTTCTCAATCCAGGTCCTCAGGACCCACTGCCCTGCATGTTTTAGAGGTAATCCCTAACTTTAACTTTAACTTTAACTTTAACTTTAATGAACAGCTCGCTAACAAGCAGTTTATTAATCTGAATCAGGTGTGTTGGAATAGGAGCACATCCGAGACATGCAGGACGGGAAAGACCTGGATTGAAAAACACTGCTGTATGTGATCTTACCTCAGAGCAGTTCGTGTTGCAGACCACAGGTTTGCAGGCAATGATGTTCAGCTTGGTGATGGGATCCATTTGGGGGCCACAGTAACACTCCTGGCAGGGTCCAACTATAGAAGAATCATCTAGCAACGTTACCAATGTTGCTTCTGTTGTTTCTGGTGGCGTGATTGTTCTTGTTGGAGGTTCTGATGCTGGTTCTGATGCTGGTTCTGATGCTGGGGCAGATGCTGGGGCAGATGCTGGAGCAGATGTTGGTCCTGATGCTGGGGCAGATGCTGGGGCAGATGTTGTTCCTGATGCTGGGGCAGATGTTGTTCCTGATGCTGGGGCAGATGTTGTTCCTGATGCTGGGGCAGATGGTTTGTCTGAGTGTGTTTGGGGTGTTGGTATCTTTGCACCGGGCTGCAGGATGACATATTGTGTTAAAACTCACACTTGAATGCATTTTGCTTCATGTCCACACTGAGCGAATATCAACCCACTCAGAGTTCTGCAGAATATTTCTGTAGTAGTAAAACTGCCATCAAAATACTAGAAACTCAGCAGGTAAACGGTTAAACTTAAACTAACTGCTTCTGATATTTTCTTTTTCTGATCTGAGACAAACAGGGAAAATCATTTTGAAAGTAATGAAAGAAAACAGCTGAACATGTTTTATAAATCAGGGAAACTCTCATACAGGTTACAGAGCTCACATGATCAGAAACTCAGATCATTTGTTTACTTGCCTGGAACTCGGTCATGTCGTAGACACACACACCTTTAGGAACTGCAGAGAGTGAAACACACAGAGATTCATTCAATTAGTGTTTTACAGAAATGGTGGAAATCTGTGTGAAATGTGCTGAAGGGGATGAATAAATGTACACATTTCCCCTAAAACACTAGAGTTTTGAAAAGCTTGTATGGCATTCATAATAATAATAATGAAATGTAATCATAGGCACCTTTCAGGAAGCTCATTCTCAACATACAAATGATAAAAGAATTAATAAGGTATTTTAAAAAAACTGTCAACATTGTCAAAGCGTAATAAAATAAAAGGTCATTGAGTTCCTGGATTAAAGGGAATATTCCTGTCTGAAAAGGTGAGTTTAAAGGCGGGATTTAAAGGAGCTGAGAGCATCTGAATGTTTTCTGTCCTGTGGCAGAAAGGGTAAAAGGTGGGGGTCCGAGTGGCTGAAGGCGAGCAGGTGGGTTGAATGGGCAAGGACCTGAAGAGTGAAGGAGATTGGTTGAGGTTGATGATGGACTGGAAGGTGAGAGGAAGGTTTTTATAAATGATGTGGACGGGATATAATGAACATAATAATAATAATAATAATAGTATAAAAATACATATGAAATTAGATTATTAAAAATTATTTTATTAAATAAAAACAATAAAAACTTTTAATTATATATTTCTTTAAAAATAAATATGATTTCCTCTGGATAGATTTAATTAATTAATTTCATATTACTTAAGGATCCAGTTGCAGTTTATGGATAGAGTGGGATGTTACCGCGGTAACGAGGGTTTGGACCTGGTCAGAAGCACTACTGGGTGTGAGAGATGGACCCAGACATGAGATATGACGTAGATCTAGGGTCCACAAAAGGCTGGAGACACAGCTCTTTGGTAGTTGCATTATTGTGGAGGTCGACTGAGGAGCAGGAAACTCAGGTTTGTCTTTGAGAGGGGGGACGTGGTGTTTGGGGAACAGGTAGAGCTGGATTTAATCCACGTAGAAATGGAACTGGACTATCTCCCTGATGATTTTTCCACCTTTTTATGAAACACTTTTCATGTTTCTGCCAGAACTTTTCTGTCCCATCAAATGCTTTTACGTTGCTTTGATCCATGATAAAAAAAAGTCATCATAAAGCACACACACGTGTATAAAGTGTTTTGGTTTTTTTTCTCCCTGCAGACCGGACACGTACCGCAAGTGTAGGATGGGCAGCAGGTCCCGTTGGCGACGCTGAGCGTGAAGCCCAGAGGGCAGCCGATGGGAGCTTCACACAGATGGACGTTGCATTCTGTTGGAGGAACAAATCAGTCACGATCTGCCTCATTTAGTCTTTTACAGCAACAAAATAACAACATGCTGCTTCCATATTTCTATCAACTTTGTGGCATGAAAACACCAGAACTGACCACAGGTCTGCGTCGTGCAGCAGCCGTCCATCCGGCTGACCAGCTCCTGGCCCGGCTCGATGCAGTTTGGGCTGGACACTTCTGGACACAGAACTGGCTGACACTGGATGCTCATCGAGTCCTCGTTACACTCGCAGGTGTTGCAGTCACTTGTCCAGGTGTCACCCAGCTGTTGAGAGAAAGCAGCCGTTTACTAACACAGCTCACACTCTGTCAGCGTACCTGGAGGGGTGTGTCTGCCAGAGCGTTCACCTGTTTGGGTTGACCATCGGGTCCAACACAACCTGGAATCACGTGGACAGAGAAGAGGCCACAGGTCAGGTTTCAGTTTCTTACTCAGCTGATCTCTGAGAATAGACTTCATCATTTATTATCTTTGTTGTCAGTTGTGGTTTTATTTATTGTTGCCGAGATGTCTATGAAGCATTTGTTTGCTTTAAAACGACCTCATATTGTTTAACAGTAAACAGAAGATGAAGAATTAGTCTTCAGCTCTCTATTTTCATTTCATCCACCCAAAGAAAGCTGGTGAAAGGTTTCCGGTCCATGACCTTACCACAGGAGGCGACGCATGTGTCGTACACAGAGTTGAATAAAGTTGTGCCTGGAGGACAAAAACAACCTTCCATGGTGGATTTAGAAGATTTGATATCCGTCTGGAACTTCTTGTTGTACCTGGTGTGAGAAACAAAGTCGCTCATAATTACATACATAATTATTTATGATACATTTCAATCAGACAAAAAACTCATCAACTTAAACAAATCCATTGACTCCACAAGCACCATTAAACATGTCAGAACTAAAGAAGCACCTGTCATCGCATGTCAGCTCCACTGTGGGACCACAGGCCATGTACACTTTGTTGTTTGGACACTTGTGTTCTGTAAGATAGAAATGTGAGTATTTACAGCTGAGCTCTGTGTAGATCTGTGTGACTAAGTGAGTAACTCACCACACAGCCCCTCAGTAGCATTCCTCCAGTCGATGCAGACCCCCGCATTGGAGCACTCGGTGGCGTAGGCCTCCAGGCTGGAGCAGGTCTCGCCTCCACTGTTGCAAATGTCAGAAACACAGGACGCCACAAACGGAGCAACAGGTACGACCGAGTGGCAGGCTGCAAATACACTGGAGGAGAAAAAGGATGAAACAGCTTTAATACACTAACAATGTCAATAAAATCAGTCAACACCGAAGCTCAGGACGTTTTTAGACAATGTTTCGTGGTCAGAATTTCAACCCTTTTAGGATTAATCATTGTTCATGAGTGTGGAAATATCAAAAGCAGTGATATACAACACATACCAGCCAAAAATCACATATTGTTTATGTTTTCTTTCTTTTTCTTTTTTTTGCAGTTTTTCACTGTATTCATGATCATTTCTTGTGATTAAATCAGTCTCAAACTGCATCTGCAGAAAAAAGTCTAAACTTCCTTCACCCAGTACAGTCAGACTGGATTTATTTCAGTTTTTATCTCTGCTTATACAAGTTAGTAAGCTGTATGAGCCAGTGTGTGTGCATGTGTGTGTGTCAGTTCAGTACATTCCCCAAACCATTTGACTTCTGATTCATGGACATAATGTTTGTTCTTCGTGGTGAAAAGATGAGAAACTGGACTGAACCATTTCTGACTGGTTCTGGCCTTTAAACAGTTCCAGGTGCAACACATGTTGCAATGACCGCCACCCTGTAATCTGAACTCCACCCTAATTCTTAAATAACCTGAAACAGCTCCTCGGGGTCTTAAACCTGAAGGAAAAAAATGCGTTTGAACAGTTTGTGTGTTACCTGCTGGTCAGGAGATCACAGAGGACAGGTTTACAAGCAGGCTGCGTTGTTGAGGACTTTGGAGTGGTTCTGGCTACTGTAGTAGGTGGAGGGGTTGACGGGGTGATGCAGGGGGTACCTGGGACCCGCCACTGTCCAGCAGAGTCTGAGCAGCTCTCCACCTGGCCGTTTGGAGAGCGGCAGTCGTTGGCCTGAGAGTTGTCACAGGTTCCTGTTTAGACAGAGGAAGCAGGTTTGTCTCCAAGAAGAACTTAAACGGGTTTACTCAGAAAGCATCTGGTTTCCAGCATTCACCATCAGACATACGTAGGACATATTTACCTCACATGCTTTCTGAATGTTTTATAAAAACCTTTATAACCTCTTTTATAATCATATAAAACCACACAAATATACAAACAACAAGAAACTAGTTTAATTTTTTCATTTATGCAGGCTCCGAATATCATCAACAGGTAGGTGCTGTATTAGAGTTAACATTACAGTATGCAACACATCCTATGCATCTTTATAATCAAGCTGCTCAAAAACTGTTTATACCCTGAAGAGCAGATTTAGGCAAAATCCACATCACATCACTAAAGGGTGGCTCTTTGTTTTACAAGTTTATCTTCACTTTTTTACATTAAATGATCACGTTAGTTGTAATAATCAGCTCAATACTTTATAGAATCTAGACCTAAAAAATTTGTCTCATTTGTCCCTTTTTTCTTGTCAGTGCTCCTGCCTGGCCCCCCATCAAAATGTTTCTAGACCCGCCCCTGCAAAGCTGAAACCCTGTCTACCACCATCCAGCTGCTGTGTTAGAGAAGGTCCTGCTAAAAACAATATTTTTGGGTAAATATGTGATGGTGTGAACCATGAACCGCTAGTTTTCTCCTTCTCAGCAGAACGATAAACGCAACAAGAGAGAAAAGCTGATCAGCTTATCACTGACAGCCGTCATGATTCGCAGAACAACATGAGAGGAGGAGGAGACGGAGAAAGCAACTGCTGCACAAACAGAGAAGACCAGAGATCCTCTAGAGCAGACACGTGTTTGTTGTGTTTGTCCTCAAATCCATTGATAGACCCAGCTCATCTATTCCATCTCGCCTCTCCACGTCTTGCCGCCGTAACAGAAGAATGGCGGATGTATGGGGCTTGTCATGCTCTTTCCTCTGCATTTCATCCCATGAGTTTACTTAAAAACGGCAAATGAACAGTTATAAAGACCAAAGGTTGTTGAAACTCACCACACTGTCCCTCTGTGTTTCCTCCAAACATAGAGTAAGGAAGGTCGATGCTGAATGAGGAGCCTCTGTAGACGATCTTTGTGTTGATTTCCTCTATCACCACTGTAATCACCATATCTGTGCCGATGAGGATCAAGACAGTATTGCTAAAGGATGGATAGATTCGTTTCTGATTTACATACACCTGCGGGACAGAGAAAACACACATTAATAAGATTATTATTAATAATACTATTAATAATAATAGTACTATTATTTTGGTTGAAAGAATAATTAATGAGGAGAGATATGTTTCAGCTGTAGGGAGAACGTGAAGATTTCAGCTCTTGTATGATTTTCTCCATACTTACCACATTAGTTGCTGTTCCTGAAGTCTGCAGCTGAGTTAAAACCACTGAGGAGGACTGATATGTAACGGTGAGAGTCAGCGGACAGAAGGTGCTGTCTGATGGATGACACTCATGGCTTTTTGTTATAGTCAGGTTATATTTAGAAATAATCTCTCTGACCAGGTAATGAGAGCAGTTCTCATTGAAACTATATGGTTTTCCATCAAATGTAATGTAGTGGGATCCACTCCAGACATTGCATACACCTGCAGGATTACAAGAAGCATGGATGGACATGAAAAATTTTGGCAATACAAAATCATTGAGAACTGTAAAGTACATTTAAATGACGTATATTTCACGAAAAATATTAGCTGTTTTACAGATATACTCCAACCATGAGGGTAGTTTACAGTTATTCTATCAAACACTTTCACTTCATGAAATATCTCTGCGATATCAGAGTTACACATGGAGCCATGTTGGTATTTCACATTTATTATAGTGTGGATGTTTATTGCAGAGTAGCACAAACATTCATATGACTGTGTTGTCACAAGATTCTCTGCTACATATAAAGACAAAGATTTTTAATGTTCTGAAAGGCTGGAATGTTCAGCTTACATTGACAGTCATAATGAAAGCAGCAGCCGTCATCATCATAGATCTTGACAGCTTGGCGTCCGTTGGTACAGATGGGTTGGCTCTCAGAAGGACAGGGAACTGGTGCCAATGTGACCTTTCCATTGGTGCAAGTAGCTGTGCTGCAGTTGCTAACCTTCCAGGATTCTCCGTTCTAAATGAAAGTCATGTGACAACTGTTTGCGTCAAAGAGTAAAGAATAATTTTACACTTTTTCTCTAGTTGTGAGGTTCCTGTTTGGGGGAATGCAGTGGCCTTTTGGTTTGAGATGAAAAAGAATGTTGATTAAAAATGCTTATATACATCAGTAAGAATAATATATTGATTCCGTGGAAAATTTGTAAATGTTTGGTGATATCACAAATTCTGCCACAAAACCATACATATTGGATTTAGGATCCAGAGATCGATATGAGATGACTGCTAACCCTTCCTGTTGGCAGCCTTAGTCTGTTTGTCTTTCTCCATGTCTTTGTAAATGTCTTCTAAATTTGTTAACTTAATCTGGTGTTTAGATTTTTTGTTCTGAATTAAATTTATTGTAATAATTGCGTCTCTTTTCCTCACCCTCACAAGGCCTTGCCTTATGCCAGGCCACAGTTGTAAATAAGTATTTGTTCTTAATTCATCTTGTCTGGTTAAATAAAGGTTAAATAAAAAAGAAAACAACAATCACTTCCATTCATATCACATCACAAAGAGCAACTAGAATATCAACATTTAACATCTTCTATAACAAAATCAGACTGAAACACATTCAGGATGTTGAGCTCTAAATGTCTACATGAAAAAGAAAACTGAAAGGATACATTTCAGGATGTAATGTAAACCTTAGGCACAGTCTGAAGCACCATTTTTGCACGTCCACAGAAATTATTTGATATTGTGTACAATATGCAATATATAAGTAACCAGTAGACGGCAGTGTGGGGACCAGTTCGACCAGATAAAGCCACAGTCAGAAAGGCTTAAATATAATGTGTATGGTTTACAGTCCTTACATATTATCTAGGATACCACTGCTGTTGTTGTTCCTACTGTTATCTTAAAATTAACATGACACTCATTTGTCACCATGTTTAACTCAGACTAGCTGATGTAAGTTCTCTAATGCGCCCACTAGTGGAATCCACCAGTAACAAGTGTCTTATGCAACAATTAGGCTCACGTCTAACAAGCAAGTACATCTTTACTCTTCTTCCTGTTTAGAATCTCAAACCAACTTAGTTATATTAATCAGGTTAGTACAGGCCGACTTTATCAGAGTTACACACCACACATTGGATATCCACATTTTCCTCATCAGATTGCAAGCAGACATTTTGGTTGTTAGAACAACAAAAATCCACATCTTCTTTCTGAAGAACATCTTATGGATGATTACTGGATCCATCTTTGATTCATATTTTCAATTTAAATCAATGCTGTTGGATTGTTGATCTATGCATTGATGTAGATTTTTAGCTGCTATTCTTCAGCTGTGATGGTTAAGGTAGTGTTAGAGGTCTCAATGTGGAGCCTAAATCATGTTTTGTATGCGTGTACCTGTCTTGGTGGAGACACATCATTGCAGTCCAGGGTAGCTGTAGATGTTTCTGCCGTGGTGGAAGTGGAGGCAGTCTGAGGAGTTGTGCTTGAAATTGTGGCCTCTGTCATAGTGCTGAACACTGTGGTAGTGGACCTTGCAGTGGTAGTAGGACTTGGTGTTGTCGGGCATGAACGGGACTGTGTTTCTACTTGGCAAGATGAATTGCAATATGCAACATAACACCACCCAAGACCATCAGTAACACTGTACAACAAGTCCCCTGTAAAAAAGAGACCATTTAATAAAGTTTAATGCATCAAATTAAAATAAGGCTGTTCAACATTTTTAGTCAAATAAAGAGTAAGCTTGTAACATTATACGCAGGGTACACAAAAAGATAATTAGTACTCAGATAATCATGAAATATTGAAGGAAAAAGGATATTGCGCTGAAAGATTTGTGACGTTGCTGAGCTCTGTGTGAGTGGGTATCTTAAATTGGACTTAATTAAAAGCAACATACATATGACCAGAAAAGCACAAGGGTCTGGATGGATTCAGCCTGTCATTTGCCATTTAATTTTCCAGGGACAATGAACAATGGCTGAAGTTCTGCATTTACAAAACAGTATTGATACATTTGAATGTGAATCTTAGGAGATAGTAAATGGTTACAAGGTGGACAGGCTTATTCTAAGGGAAATTTTTATGGATTTTAGATGGATTAGGTTGTAAAGACAGATTAAGGTCCACTTGAATCTGTATAGTTCTTTCAAATTATGTTGTCCATATATTTTTTCTGAGGCAGAACAGAAATATCTATTTTGAAACAGCAAGGAAATTTTTGGGGAGCATCCGTTCATGAGTACTACTAAGAATCTAACAACTTTCATTATTATTCTAAATGAGAAAGAGAAAAAGAGGGTAATAGTAAAGATGGTAGATGACTTACCAGGATGGTAGGAAGTTGTGTTCACAATACACACACATGATGCTGCAGTAGTGGTGAAGCCTGATGAAGAAATGCCTGTGGTTCCAGTTGGTTGAGAGGTTGCACTAGATGTGTAAACCATTGTAGTGCCTGGAAGAGTTTGTGTTACGGGGGCAATAATTGTTGTTTGAGACGATGGGTTTTCAGTAGTGGCACCTGAAACAATACTTGTTGTGTTTAAAACCGAAGGTTTTGTAGTGGAAGGCACTTTTGTACTTGTGATGATGGACGGCTGGGAGACGAGAACTGTGGTTTTTTGGCTTATGGTTACAACAGTGGGTACTGTTGATGAAGTTTCACCAATGGTAATAAAGGTTGTCTCTGTATTGACTGTTGTGGATGGTGAGGTGGTTCTTTCCACAAATTTGGTTGTGATCTTGTTAGTACTGCTGGAAGGAGCTTCTGTGGTTGTGGTAAGAAGAGAGGGCTTTGAGCTCACAATGGTGGTTTCTTCATTAGTTGTAGTGAAGCTTGGTACGGTGCTTGTCATTTCAACAACAGTTGTGGTAGATGTTGTTTTTGAAGCAGTGGTGACTTCTTTTGGTGGTTGAGTTGTCACAGTCTTCCCTGTTGTGGCTTCT
>JBAFTA010000001.1:36463464-36476090 GCA_036919975.1 Melanotaenia parkinsoni
GGATGAGGTGGTAGATGAAGTGGTGGATGAAGTGGTGGATGAGGTGGTGGATGAAGCGGTGGATGAAGCGGTAGATGATGGGGTGGATGAAGTGGTGAATGATGTGGTGGATGAAGCAGTGGATGAAGCGGTGGATGAAGTGGTGGATGAAGTGGTGGATGAAGTGGTGGATGAGGTGGTAGATGAAGTGGTGGATGAAGTGGTGGATGAAGTGGTGGATGAGGTGGTGGATGAAGCGGTAGATGATGGGGTGGATGAAGTGGTGAATGAGGTGGTAGATGAAGTGGTGGATGATGTGGTGGATGAAGCGGTGGATGAAGCGGTGGATGATGTGGTGGATGAAGTGGTGGATGAAGTTTTGGGTTGAGTTTAAATGGTGCTTTTCCAACTCTAGAAAACTGCAGGTCAGTTAAGGGTTCTTTAGATCTGCTGCAGACCCCTGATGTACAGAGATTTCATCATCCTGGTCTGCTCATATTAATCTGGTAGCCAGCTCTTTTTCCAGCTTCCTGCTCTGACCGATGGAGTCACCAGATGTTAGAAAGCCTTCACTCATTTCTCACCAGAAATAATTTTGAAATGGACAGTAATTGAAAAATAATTAAATAATAATAAAATATTATTGTGTGCGTGTATATATATATATATATATATATATATATACATAACTTCTGAACATTCAGTTTTACCTCCACCTGCCACACTGTAGTAATATACCTAAAGAAATGTTGGTTCCCCATAATCTTAAAACCTATTGGTATACTTAATGTTTTCTAGGGTGGACCATCAAACCTGTTACTGGGTTCACTTCCCGAATCTGTTTCTCCAGGACAGGAGGACTTGTGGGTCCAGCTGTGGTTTACTAGTAAGAACTGACTCATTCAGCTGCTGATTTGGAGAGTGAGCACAATGTTCCACAGTGTTCAGAGGTAAACATGAAGTGTGTTTCTCTAAGGAGGAGGAGGAGAATTGCTGAGCTTGTGTTAATGTGGCGAACCTGCGTAAATAAGCCACAGTGACTCAGTCCGTGATATACAAGCCCTGCTTAAAACTTGTGTCTAAAGAAGCACATTCAAATGTAAAACATTTTAAAAGAACATGTTCTGAACATCTTGAATATAAAGTATCTATCAGTGGAGTGGAAATGAGTCTAAGTTCCCACACCTTGTTCAACGTCATTCATTGAACTCTCCTGCAGTAATCTGTGACATCAGACAAATGTGACATTTTGGGCCTCATCTGGGTCACTTCTGGCTGAGTTACGGCCAGATGTGGTCCAGATGTTAGTTACGGTCCTGGATGTGGGTTATAGGTGTCAGTTGTTGGCTTGGAAGTGGATTACAAAGAATGAGTTTTGCTATCTGGTTAGTTCTTTCACTGCGTTTTTGTCCAGCATCACTTAAGGAGGAGGTCTTTAGCAATGGCGAGGAGTTTATTTGGTACTAGCTACGAGCAATTACACCACAGAAGAAGACTACAGGACTTTAGATGAAGTGATGTTTCTGTTGAGATGCTGTTGGAGATGTTCTGGCTTCGTGCAGTTGTTACCTAGAGCTACTTTCTACCCACATCACAAACATCATGTCGTAGGTTGGCTGCAGTTCATGGATGGAAATTCCAATAGAACATTTTCACTGTAACACTGACAGAGTTTTACAGTCTACTGTCTCCTTCTTTGGTTCTGGACTGTTTTCAGCAGCATTGATGCTACGATTCAAACGTGTAAAGTTTTTTTTGTTTGTTTTATGAACAGATTGACTGACGTTATTTTATGTGAACCAGAATGTGTCAAACATTCTCATATGGAGGTGACCTGGGTTTGCTATAGGGAAATAAACTTAATACCAAATGAAAATGTTACTTTATAAACATATGTTTTATTTAAAGTACAGAATTGTTATACTCCTGTAGGGAGAATCTGGACTCATCTCTGAACTTAACGTTCCTCCACATGTCCGGGTTCCTGATGGGGATGACAGGCAGCTGTTTGGCATTAGCAGAGAAGATTTGGACAGTTTTTCATGACCCACATACTCAACTCTGCTGCTCATCCCACAGAGGCATTTTCCTTACAAATGTGGTTCCAATTTTATTTAATAAACAGACTTTTCAACAGTATCAGATTTATTGTTACTACAAATAAATAATCCACCAAACTCTCAGTTACTGACTTTTTCTGATTCATTTTATGACAGGATTTCTTCTAGATGAACTCAGCTGTCTCTGTCTCAGAGGGGGACGTTTTTCAGGGACAATGTGGACATCAGAGCTGGCTCTCTGGTGGAAGATGGCCACTCCTTCGCTCTGTGTGTTTCTTTGTGCTGGAAGTCATGAAAACATACCCTGACTGACGCATTCAGCTAGATGAAAGCTGAATTATGTAAACATCCTTGTTTAGGAGGAGTATAATTTATATCTCTTCTCTCCACCCTTTAGGTTATGAAAGATCTGGCTTGGAGATGTTTGCTATATGGTACCGCCTTGCCCAAAGGCACAGAGGGCACATTTAAACAATAGGACTGTTTAAGTGCTACGAACAGCCCTGCGGGTCTCTGCTTTTAAGTGCTGTGTTGGTTGATCTGTCATCACAGTTGTGGCCTGATGTTCCTGTAAGACCTTTATTTCCAAAGTCCTCAGCAAATACTCCCAGTTAGGAAGTAAACTGGAAGCAGGATGTGGCTATTACCTGCAGGCAAAGACCTAATAGGCTTTCTAACGCAGCTGTTTGATTGATGGTCTTTGGCTAGAAAGGTGGGGACAATTTACCACACAAATACACACACATGCATGCCTGTAGTCTAATATTTGAACAAACATAATTTGAATGACACATTAATCAAAAAATAGAGCTAAAAGTTCTGAATATGTAGGTAGGTAAAACAAAATCACACACTTCAACAGAACATTTCTTAAACTAACCTTTACTAAAGAATGTCTGACTTTAACCATAAAGCCTGACTTTAAACCCTAAAACAAGTCTGAGCCCTCAAAAATCCTTTTATACTATTAAAACTGTCGTCACTGTACAGGTGCCCTGTCAGGCTTTGGTCCCCATCATCATATAATACACAACGTTGTCTGACAAACACAACTGAGTAAATTGTATGTATATATATATATATACACATATAAATAAACACATGTTAACACATAAATGTAATCAGCCAATCACATGGCAGTAACTCGGTGCCATGTGATTGGTGTCATGTAGAAATGGAGAAGACTTGAAATTCAACCTGAGCGTCAGAATGGGGAAGAAAGGGTTTACGTGACTTCGATGGTTGTTGGCCTGAGTCTTTACTGGGATGTTCACACACAAGCATTTCTAGATTAGAGATGATCTGAAGAAGTGAAGATGTGTGGAGTGTGTTCTCTCTGGGTACTCAGGCCACCCCTAAAAATCTGACATACCTGACTCAAATCAACTGGATCCAGCAGCCTGTGTAGTTCTGCACAATGACTCATCTGAGTCATGTTGGAGCAGGGAAACATGGAAAACCTGCAGAACTGCATCTCTCTATGACCGAACTTGCTTATCCCCGTTCTAGATCATAATGCAGCTTTTACACAGCATCCCCTCACCAACTCCTTACATGGCGATCTGTCTGTTGACATTTCATGAAGATTTAAAAGGTCATAAAACCACCAGATAAACAGCTGTTTAAGAAACTGATATGAAACCAATTTGGATCAAAACAAGTTTTTCTGGTTATCAATGAAGCAGAAGTGTTTGTGCTGCAGTGATTAAAGTCATACGAAGTTGGATCATGCTCAGTAAACCAATAAAAAACAAACTTTTACTTTGACATCAGATTTCCACTTTAGTTTAATAATTTCTTAACTTTTTCAATTAAGGTCTTAATTTAAAATAATTTTAAATATTGTCTGGTATTAAAGTTTTTTTTCTTTTTTAGTGTCAGTTAAAGCACACATTGTTTATCTATTGAATGCATTTACTGTCAAACATATTTCTTTCATTAAAGCTCTAAAATACATTTTAAACAAAGTGAAATAATTTACATTTTAATAACTTTTGTGACAATGAAGTTAAATTTGTGTCATCGTGCTGAGCGGTGGATAAAGAGTCAAACAGGCGTACAAGAAATCAATTTAATGACATTTTACAAAATAGAAAACAGCCGGAAACGTGCAGCCAAAGAAAATCTACAAGAAAAAGAACAAAACTTTCAGAAGATTCAGGAGCCGTTTTGATGTGGTTCTTGATCCATGTCTTCATCATCATCCTCCTCCCCTGCATCCCTGTCATTCATCTCCTCCTCATAACCTTCGTCCATACGCGCCTCCACCTCTGCACCGTCACCTTCGTCCTCTTCTTCCTCCTCTTCCATCCCAGGTGGACCTGTTTTACAAATGAAAACATTTAATCATCCAGTCTGGAGACGAAGTGAAATTCCTTCATCAGCTGGATACAGGCGTTAAAACAGAAACTGTAGAGCTGAACGCGCCTCTGAGCAAACATTTCCCATGAGGCACTGGGACAACTGGTGTCTTCAGTCACTGGTGAAGATGGAGGACAAGTGTGTTTCCTCACAGATGATCTGAACACGAACCATCATCACTCTCATCCAGGTCACCTGACATCAGATCCTCCTTCAGCTGATCCAGCTCCTCCGAGTTTACACTGAATCCACCATCCACACCCTGAACCCCCACCAGACCCACCTCCACCTCACCCAAAAGGAATCACTCCACAAACGTGCGACACCTGTCTAGTCATTAGTTCTAGTAGGAGACACGTCCAACGTCCCGGTCCAACGTCCACAGAACGGTGCTTTTAAATGACTTCAAACGTGAAGGAAGTGGATGTGAGCAGAACCCAAACATCTGGGCTCAGTCTGCTCGGGTCTGCAGCGTTTCCATCTCCCTGCACAGCTCTGGACCAGTTCTGGACCAGTTCTGGTTCAGTTGTGGTTCAAGGTTTGGTTCACACTGACCTTGTCTGAGATCTCGTCCTGGGATCTGTCCAGCCTGCAGCATCCCCTTCAACCGCTCCACCTCTGCCAGTGATGAAGCATTACTGATGGCGTTCTGGAATTAAAACATTCAGGATGAAAACGTTCAGGTTTTACATAATGTGACAGACTGGCAACAAACTGTAGCTGACGGGACCAAATTTTTACAGTGTCCTATAAAACAATCAGAGATGGGATGTTGACCTTGATGGCCTCCACGTCGGCCTGAGACGGCCCCGTCCTCTTCTCCGGCTGCGCTGCAACTCCAGGAGTGAACCTGAAAACACACGAAGCTTTCTGACCAACAGGAGAATTTTACAGCCACGTCCAGCTCTTATTCCACAGAAGCACCATCTTCACCATCTTCACCACTTCTACCCGCCGGCAAAGCTGACTCCACTTAACATGAACAGATATTTTAGCTTCAAACTCAGCAGAAATTCATTCTTCCTCACCGTCGCTCTGAGAGAAACACGGTTTCCATGTGCCTTCTAAAAGGGACGTGTTGTCTCCACACGTGTGATGTAGAACATGTGAATTTATCATCAGCTGATTACTAACATACATACGACTGGCCTCCACACAGCTGTTAAATCTAGTTTTTTTGTACTTATGACTGTTCTACATGGCTAAGATGGAATTTAGGACAGTTTCTACAAACAACTGATAAACGAGGCCCTGGACTCCGGGCCTGGACCCCCGGGGCCTGGACCCCGGGTCTGGACCCCAGGCCTGGACTCTGCAGAATTTCACTGTGACATTTGGAAATCTTACGTTTTCATCCGCCTGCCGATGTCCTTTGCCAGCTGAGCTCCACGTTTTCCTTTGAACATCTTCTCCGCCTCCTGCCGTTCCTAAAACACACACACAGTTTAAGTGCACAGTTACATTTAAAGTTTGATGAAAGGAAACTCATCAGGACTTACCTTAAGCTTCACTTTCTGGAAATCCAGCACTCGGATCTGTGGGATTTTGCTGATGACGTAGAGCCTGTAATGCTTCTTGTTCGTCACCGGATTCCTTAACAAGCTGGAATTTCAGGGAGAATAACGAACAATCAGACTTCAGTGGAGTAGACGACATTTCTCTGAGAGTTGCTGAGTAATACCTGAGCAGGGTTAATGTCTTCACTGAGGCCAGAGGGTCCAGGTCGCCCTGCAAGGAAGTAAACACACAATGAAAATAAAGAACTGAACCAAGTTCTGCTTTGGATGGAGTTTGAACTTCAAGTCGTCTTCACCACGTCTACATGACTAGATGTGTTAAAATGCTGCCACATGATTGGCTGGTTAGATATCTGTTAACATGAAGTTGAACAGGTGGAGCTGATAACGTGGACAGTGGGTGGAGATAGCTGCATCATCTGATGGGGTCACGTGACATAAAGACCTCAGAGTATTTCTTCTTTAAATTCTTCCTAACCAGCGTTTCCATCTTGCTGGTTTGCCGGTTTTTCCCTGTTTTCTAACTAAACAAGCAGCTGGACTCGCATCACCTGCCAGGTTTTAATCTTTTGGCTGACTGATGAATAAATCACTGACAATAATACGGAGAGTTTACAGATTTCTGAGATGGATCTGTGGCATCGGGTACTCACCAGCTCCTGGATGTTGTTGTTGGTCAGAACCAGCTCTTTCAGACTCGGCAGAGACTGCTCCAGATTCTCCCCTAAACGACTGAAGCAACACAACATCATCATCATCATCACTGTCAACACGTTTCCCGATGAACCTCAAGTATCCAAGAAATGAAGGCACGTCTAAAAAAAAAAAAAACACTGTCTCTGACCTGAAGTTAACTTTTCCTTCACATCATCATCATCATCATCATCAGTCAGTTCCTGATATGGACCCATCTGCTGCTCCGACCAGATTCTACACGGAGCAGCAGATGAAAACATGGAAAATCTTGGAAGTCTAGACTTTGTCAAATCCTGCATTGTTTTTGCTCCTGGAAGCACAACTTTATCGTGTTGTTGCTACGGCAACCGGCTGTTTAACTATCATGGTCTAGATACTTCATAGGAGTCCAGTCAATGTGGTCTCATCAGAACGTTTGCTTGGACATCCTGGTGAAGCTAAAACATGAGCTTTAATTTATCCCCGACATCTGGTCGACCCGAACCAGACGAAGGAAAGAGATTTATAAACCTTTAACCAAGTCGTTGCTGAACACTGACGTGATCTGATCCCGACCAAAAGATTTACAAGATTTCTCTCCGTCTTTTCATTAAATCCTGGAATCTCTCTCCTTTTTCTAACTTCAAGGAACCGCAATCAGTTTCATGACTTCATTGACTAAAACGAACGAAACAAACCAAAATCTCCGTCTAGGTTCTCAAACTGCTTCACAGAACGAGCTCAGTGTGTGAAACCGGAGCAACGTCTTTCTCAACCGCTTCCCATTATAAAAGGCTTCTCATAGGGATGCTAGGTCCCACGCTTCAGGCTCTCTGCTGACAGCATCTTCTGTTAAACACCTCCAAGGCCAAAGTCATGTCATACGCTAAGAGGGGCCCAAGTATCTTCACCCTTGAAGGGACCCCTCTAGACCGGGTTACTGAGGATCAACATCTGGGAATCTGGCTAAACTTTGTCCTTTTCAAACCACACTGACAAATTACAGTCCAATGTTAAACCAAAAACTTTTCCTGTAGAGAATACACACCAATCAATAACGGACAGAATAGTGGGAGTAATTGGCCATTTTGGGTGTACCAGCGGCTCTCCTCGTTTTAATCTCCGTCTTATTCCGAATTTCTGATGAGCATCTCATCTTATTTTCTCTCCTCGGCTGCAGCAGCAGCATCTTGGTGAGCGGTGGATACAAAGGAAATTAACCAGCAGATTTTCATCCTTGGATTCTGTCTTGGTGCAGATTAGTAATAAACACCCCAGAGAACGGTGGACCTCTGCAGAAACTTTTCCCAAGAGATGAAGACGTTTCTGCAGGTGGTACAGCTGAGAATTCATGTAGAAAGCCTTACTGGCTGCAGGATTTTACATCCAGATGAAACTCCATGTACAGATGAAAACGTCACTTTCCTCCACCAGGTAAGCTGTTTGCTGTTCTCTGATTTTGAGTCCCAGTCTGGTTCTGTCACATTCAGGACTGCTGACTCAGATGTTTCAGAGTAGATCAAATGTTTCTTTTGCATATTTTATTGTTCTAATAAACAAATTTATAGAGTCCAACCGATTGATCATCATGCATCCTTCGTTTGAGGCCAAACGAAGTGCGGATTCGAAGGGTGGATTCGGAGGGTCTTTCAAATTCTGTGAATTGGGACAGCACTTCGCGCACCGCGATGACGAATGTGGCCGACGAATCCGCACTTCGAAGTGTGAAGACCCTGAATTGGGACACACCTGTTGTGTCAGTCATGGTTTTTCATTTGCGTAGAATTGCTAAAGTTGTGCTAACCTAGCTTAAGTTACTCTGTTTGCTAGCAATAATGTCACTGTAGTTAGCCCAATCTAGCCTAGCATAGCATTAGCTATCAGTACAGGACAAGCGTTCATCACTCCATCAGCTGTGTGTTGACACGATAGTCTGTATAAAAGATGGACGAGCCTCCATGACGTCACCTGTAGGTTTATCGTCACGCATGTCGTCAATCCCGGAAAAATCCAAAAATGGGCAAAGTGGTGGAGCTGAGAAGGTGGCTGTGAGTGTGGGGGTGGATGATTGACACCCATCAAACTCCGAGCTGCCTGTAGCTAAGAGCTAACCGAGCTAACCCGGAGCAATGTTAGCTAACCTGCTAACAGAGGTAGGCGGGCTAAAGCTAAGGCACACTGTTAGCCAGCTAAAAACCACGTTTGTGCTGCACTCTACCTTCTTGTCATGAATATTGGATACCTGTCAATCAAAAGGACACACCCCTAATTATGCCAAATTTCAGGATTAAACAACATCTAAACGGATGAGTTAGAAAAAAATTCACCCCCCTCTCACTTGTTATGAAGGTAAACTTGACCTACTAATCCTAAAATGGATTTTAGTACCAGGCTGTAAACATGTTTGTTTCTGCTGTGAAGTTGGTCTTTTTAACATGGGAGTCTATGGGGATTTGCTCTGTTTTGGAGCCCCCTAGTGGATGAGGAGGGAACTGCAGTTTTTTGCACTTCCGCTTTGGCTTCACATTTTAATGCTGGAGGTTGCTGCTTGATTGACACGTATTTAAGGAGGATTAATGTGAAGCAGAGAGGAGGGAAAAGTTAAAATGATGAACTTTATTCTCCGTCTTCAGCTACAGTCATGATGCCACTTCTAGTTTTACTCTATCAGAAGATACTAGAACGTGACTTCAGGCTACAACAGCAACTCTGTGCTGCTGTGCAGTAAAATGAGTTCCAGACCATGTGTGACCATCATATGTTTGAAATGCAACTCTGTAAAGATTACATGTTTTAACATCTGAGAAAAGCCTCTCTGGTTTTTATTTTGGTTCATGACTTGATGCCAAAAAAATGGAAAAATATATAGCGTTTAATTTTTGTCTTCTAAATATGGGAATTGGCATGAAAACATCCACATCGGGTTTTACTAATTTACTTCCTTATATTTTTGACTGCTTTCATGTTTCGACTCCTGCTTAAACAAGATGTATTTAATTAATCTGGCTTATTTAGACAAACCAGAATATATTCATTTATCAGAAATTAATTCACACAGATGAGCAGATAATTTGATTTCAGATTCAAAATATCAGACTAAATATTTAAAAGATTATTTTCAGTATGATGGTGGAGGTAAAGGAGAGAAGTTTTAATCCATCCGTCTGTAACATCTGTGCATGAAACTAGCCGGGTGCCCCCCAAAATGGCGGAGAAAGCTGCGGTGACGTAACGTGCTTTCTCTACAGTCGTCCCAACGTTTTGAGCCAGTGTCCTGCAGGTTTTCAATGTGTCCCTGCCGCAACACACCTGGTTCAAATTAAATAGTTCCAGCAGCTTGTTGTCAAGGTCTGTACCAGCTCATTACGAGCCATTATTTGAATCAGGTGTGCTGCCGCATGGACATGCTGAAACCCTGCAGGACTCTGGTTTAAAGAGATCAGGAGTTGGTGATCCCTCCTCTTCCGCTGCTTCTGCAAGACTGAATGACCATCGAGATGTAATTTACAGATCAGCATGTAAGGGCTTGTTAGAAAAGCTTGATGTCCTCGCTACCACTCTTCCACCCACTTCATAAGAAACCCTCCTTTCAGAACCCACCACTGACTCTAGATTCCTCTTAACCTGCCATATAAACCTACACACATACGTACCCATTATATACCTGCTGCAAAATTCACTGTTTCGTGTCGGTAGAGGAAACTCTCCCGGGTCTGATTCATCCTGACCTGCATCACGCTGCGCATCAACACTCGCTCTGCAAACATGACTTTATGGCCAGGACCTGAAACTAAACCTTCTTACAGCTCATTGCCCCTTCAGTCGGCTCCAACCAGAAACTGGAATGACTTACAAACACCCCTAAAGCTGGACGTTCTCATCTCCAAGCCGGCTTCTAAAGATTTTATCATCAACCTCTCAGTAAATGTTGCTGCCTCCAGACAGCTAACCTTCCTGTCGCTGCTTCTGTGGGTTTATTTTAGTTTATTAATACTGTGTTTAGATTGTATTGTTTATTTTATGGCCTCCTTTTCCCATTCCATTAAAAGCTGCTTTACCAGGACGCAGTTGTAAATAAGAATTTGTTCCTAATCCGTCTTGTTTGGTTAAATAAAGGATATATAAAATAAATTAAATGTTTACCACACACACACATACTGGTTGACCACCACTTGCTGTTACACTGAACTGATGAGGATGTAGGTCAGTAAACACAAGAAATAAGACGGCACATTAAAGGAGAGCCGGCTTTCATTCAGAGGATGAAATCCAGATTCATTTAGGCCAAATTCTCAACTGTAAAAACGTTTCCAAACTTATTACAGGGACCAAGAGCATGTCCAACTTTAAATCAAATAGTATTTTACACACAAACAAAGAGAAAACTACTTGCATAATTAAATAAAATCAGATTAAATGCTGATTGGAGGATTAACTTGAACTTACCAAATCCTGTTATTGTTCACTAACAGTGTCTTCAGCCTTCTGAGCAAAGGAAAACCGTCAAGTTTTCTGACTTCATTATCAGAGAAATCAATGGTGTCAAACTGGTCCAGAGTCGCTCCAAGATTTTCAAGAACTGGGATTTTATAACCTGGGAATGAAGAATAAAATCAGTCATCAACACAAAGCACAGGGAATGTGTCACTGATCAGGTTAACCATTAAGCCCTGGTTTTAATCACATGGAAACCTGGTTTGTAAACACACACGAACCAAACAGGTTTTCCTGCCCCTGGTTGCACTTCAGTCACATTTAACAGCAGGTGGTTCTGGTGAATCAATCCTGGTGATCAGAACCGTTTCTCCAGATGATTGTTGCCCATTAACCGCCAAGCTAACGTTATCTTGCTTCAACACGTTAGACATGAGGCCTTATGGCTGACTCCTGATTCCCAACAGAAAATATCAGATCATCTACTCTGTAAACAGGGTTCAGACTTAGGTCCGGCTTCTGACCCGGGTTCGGACTTGTTGACTCGGGTTGAGGCCTGATGGAGCTCTGCGGCTGCTGCCGCGGAGAAGCTGAACTCACCCCGTAGATCGAGCTCTCTGTCCCGGACCGGGTTGGTGTACTGAGCGGCCTGCTCGATCAGCTCCGCGGATAACTTCACCATGTCGGCCTCGCTTACTCTCTTTTACTTTAGTCTTTTTTCCTATAACGCTACAATTACGTATCCGCGCGGCATTGCACGCTGCCAGGAACAAAGATATTCTACTTCCGCCTCGGCCTTTATTGGTGGGCTGCAGGTGAAACGGCGCCACCTTGTGGACGGAGGCAGGAACAACAGTTTGTTCTTCTGCTTCTCCTCTTTCGTCGTTCCTCCTCTTCATTGTAGGATACAGAAACACGATGCTGGAGAGATGTGAGCTATTCGATAGCTTTTAGTCTGAAAAATCCTGCTGGCGAGAACACTCATTAACACCCAGGTGGCGTGTCATACTGGTCTCTGCTCTCTACCAGTACTCCTTGACCTCAGCTCCAGCTTCAACACAGCTGATGACATCCTGTGTGCCAAGGCAAATGTATTTTTATTACAAACTTTGTCGTTTTAATGTTGCGTCTGTTTTAATCTTTTCTTTTATCAGCTGTTTCAGGGTGACTCACACTGAAAAACAAGAAAAAAAAAACTTTGAGGATATCATGAAAGCAGTCAGTCTGGATTAACTGGTCTTTTATACAGAAAACAGACGCTATCCTGCCTGATCACAAGCATCCCCTGTGCTCACATTGTAAGATAATGCCATCTGGACAACGGTATGCTCAACTTAAAAGGAAAATAATCTAATTTAAAACTCTTGTTCAAAGTAAGGCAAGGCAAATTTCTTTGTATAACACATTCAATGTGCAAGACAATTCAATCAGCCTCATAAATAGTGTCTTGTGATCAGGAGGTTTTGATACTCCTTGTAGGCCTACTTGTATGCATGCTTGTTATTTACATATTTATTTATCTTATTTATATTATTTGTCTATATTTAATTAATTTCTTTTATTATTTTATTTATTTATTCTCTCTCTCTCTCTCTCTCTC
>JBAFTA010000001.1:36599527-36611721 GCA_036919975.1 Melanotaenia parkinsoni
TGCCACCTGATGATGGAGTGCATCCTGCGGGGTGCATCATCAGAGCCGGGCCCATCCTCCTTTTGCATATTTAAATGTTTCTAACCCCGCCAACCGCTAAACATGTTTCAGCTGTCTGTGGGTCAGATGCCTGAAAGGATCTCTGTAAAGTTCACCTCCAGATGGCAGGCCTGGAAACGGAATACTTAAAACTGAAGATAGAGGTAAGAAATCCATGGAGAACAAGGTCAAAATGAACAGCCTGTCAGTGAATGATGACGTTGCATAACAAAGTGTTTCTCTTTTCAGGAAATGAGTATGCAGCGGAACAGACAATAATTTAAATCAGGGGTCTCCAACTTCGGTCCTCGTGAGCTACTGTCCTGCAGGTTTTAGATGTCTCCTACTACAACACACCTGTTAGCGACCCAATGATTTGAGTCAGGTGTGTTGCATCAGGGTAGAATCCAAAACCTGCAGGACAGTAGCTCACGAGGACCGGAGTTGGAGATCCCCGATTTAAAGACAATTTAAATATGCAAGGGTGGCCAACGTCAGGCCTCGAGAGCCACAATCCTGCAGGTTTTCCATGCATCCCTGCACCGACACACCTGACATAAGCTAATGAGGCATAGTGCAGATCCTTACAAGCTGTTGGATCCATTTAATTTGAGTCATGTGTGTCGGTGCAGGGATGCATGGAAAATCTGCAGGATTGTGGCTCTCAAGGCCCAACGTTGGCCACACCTGCAATATTGCCTGTTCATTTTGTTTAATTAAAGTGGTTCTGACAGCATTAAGTACATGTAATACCTGATACCTCATATCCACCCACACCTAATGTAATAATAATAATAATAATAATAATAATAATAATAATAATAATAATAATATATTAGAGGGATAAAAAGCGATTTAAGAGGCAAACACCATTGTAATATACCAGTAATGGCAGTGCTAGTAATCATGAGTGTGGTGATGGTTGATATACTTGGACTTGGACTGCAAACAAACTTAAAACAGACCCTTGGAGCTTATTTCCTAGCTTCTAAATTTAGCCTGACCAATCAGAAGGTAACTACTGGAACTAGCGCAGCTAGTGACCTCCTACCCAAATTAAATCAACAATAACTCCACAATTATCAGGTCAATATTCATAATCTTGGTCTCAACGTATAGCTAAGACCTCACAGAATATAATCCCGGTGTCCGAAACACAGTGAACTCTCTGTTTGGCCACCTTCATCACTACATCATATCAACAAGATGGCCGTAAATGGTAGCAGATGAAATGCTGGCGCATGCAGTATGGCCGAGAACGCTGTGAAGAATGGTGGACAAATGACCAAAAGCCAACATGTAAGCGAGCAGTGTTCATTTTACCGTCTGTTGTGGATTATGTTCACAATGAATAAAAACTAAAGAAAGTTAAAAAATAATCCACATTTTTTCCACCATGAACTCAAACAGTTTAAGATGAATGTCAGCAGTAAAACACCTGAGCTCGACCTTCATCACTGTCAAACGGTTAGCTTCCTCTTCCTCATCCTCACCGACATATACTTTTGTCAGGACAGTAAACGCACCAGGCTCCTCCCCCTGACCCAGCGTTTAATCAGCACAGTAAGAACAGAGCAGTAAGTCAGAGGAGCTCATTGCTGAACATCAGAGAACATCCACAGTTCCACACCATGAAGTCCTCTGATCAGTGAACACACCATAAACATTTCCTCCAGTCCGAGTCACAACAGACTGGAATCAGCTGGTTTTTTCTCTTCATCAAACCTGATCAAACTTGTCTCTAAGAACCGTTTTAACGTCCAGGCGACCAAAAGAAAATGAAACTGCAGACTTCTTTAAAGTCGACGTCAGACTCCTCGAATGCAACTCTGGATCTCTCAGGCTGCATCTCTCATGTCCAACTGAATGAGGGGTTCTTGAAGTGGCTTATCAGTTTGGTAAACAGAAAGCAGCAATGATGATGATTACGATGAGGAGGAGGAGGAGGAGGGACAGTGGAAGTGCTCTAATGTGCTTTAACCTCTGGGAATAAATCAGAAAATAAAGCCTAGTTTCTCTGAAGTCAGTGTTGCATTCACGGCGGCCAGAGAAAATCAGCGCTTTGTTTGTCTGATGATGTGAATAAAAGTGAACAGTTCTTCAGAGCGAGGATCTGCTGTGGTCTAAAGTAAAACTGAGCTGACTGAAACTCTCACAGTTTCACTTCTCTTTGCTAAATTTAAGCATCAGTGCAGCTGCTTTATTTGGAGCCGCCACCACAGAAGAAGAAGCAGACATTCCGGCGGTGCTACTCACTGCTGCTTTGCTCCATGTTGCTGGGAGTCTCTCCAGGATCCTGGGAAAGGCCGACGGACCAGTAGGACATTCCTACTGGGCTCAGTGGCTGGACTGACCACGATCAGAGAAGTCCAAACCCTGCACAGAAACACCAGGACCCAGGGACAGAAGTTTAGGTCAAAGAACTTCTTTCTGGTTCTGAAGATGAAGGATTTACTTTTCACAGATAATAACTTATTGATCATGTGATCAGAAGCAGCTACACCTGCACAGATTTAACCAATCATGCGGCTGCACGGCCAAACGGCCTGGATGTGGATCTCTGCTCCGAACAGGCAAGAGCCACTACAGGGAAATGGACCTGGACCAAGTTACACAGACTTGGAACACATTACACAGACCTGGACCATGTTACACAGACCTGGACCACGTTACACAGACCTGGACCATGTTACACAGACCTGGACCATGTTACACAGACCTGGAGCACGTTACACAGACCTGGACCACGTTACACAGACCTGGACCATGTTACACAGACCTGGAGCATGTTACACAGACCTGGACCATGTTACACAGACCTGGACCAAGTTACACAGACCTGGACCACATTACACAGACCTCGGCCATGTTACGCAAACCTGGACCACGTTACAAAGACCTGGTTTAAGTTTCACTGAACTGGACTAAGTTACGCAGACCTGGACTACATTATGTGGACCTGGACCACACTATGCAGACCAGGAACACGTTACACGTTGTTCAAACAGAGGGACCTGACTGCTCCAGGGTCAGGGACACATCCTGGCTGCCGGGTAAAATCCCCCTATAAACTGAAGATGGGAAGTCTTCTAAAGAGTCTGCAGAGCTCTTCTAGAGCAGCAGACGGCAGCATTCATCACATCCTTACAGCTCGGAAAACAAACAAAACACAAAGTCCTTTACAAAAACAGTCCGTCGTCTACACCTGTTTAATCTCCGGATTAGACTGTAGAAAAGTGACATTTTTAACTGCCCCAGAAGTAAAAGTGAAATTCAGATGAATGAAAAACACGATGACCTCAGATGAGACAACCAGAGGGGAAGATTCTTCCTGCTCTACAGCATTCACACACAATCAGATTTCTAACTTCCAAACATGTCCCAGGAATGTTTCCAACACCTTGCTGACACCAAGAATTAAGGCAGTTCTGGGGAAGAGGGGTCAAACCCAGTACTAGCAAGGTGGAGCTGATAAAGACTGAGGACATTATCAGAGTCACAGTGCAGCAGGGACCAGAACCAGAACTCTTCTGATAAAATGTCCCCTCAGGGAAGTTCCTGCAACAGAATTCCTCTTCTTAACTTCCTGCATCAGTCTGCACCACAGCACACCTGACACACACCTGTTTTAGCTGAAGCAGGAAGGAAAGCCTCCAGCAGAACCAGAACCAGGAAGGATGGCATCTGTCTGGACCTGCATAATATGGTCTTATTTGATCAGTGGACCCTGAATCCAGTCTGTGTCTTATCACCACAGTTTGTGATATCAACAAACACCACGGATTTGATCATACCTCGTTTTTCTAGAGTCTTTCAAACACGGGTTGGAAAGAGGAGACAAAAATGCTATAAAGTCATGTTTCCATGAAGATCTGCTCCTCCTCACAGTTCTGCACAGTATTCCAGTAAAACCTGGTGTTTTCTGTCTGACTGCACTCATTTCCTCCTCCTCCTTCTGTCGGTCTCTCTTCTTTAATATCACACAGAAAATTATTCATACCTCGTAATAACGGAGTATTTAAAAAAAACAGTTATTTCTGGACCAGACCAGACCCGACCCGGAACCGGGTCAGAAAATAAGTGTTACGGTCTAAAAAAAGAAGGTTAAAAGTTTCAGAAACGTCAGGCTGAGTTTCAGACTTAAACCGTTCATCTTCTTGAACTTTTCTCTGGACCATCAGAGCCAACCTTGAGCTCAGACAGTAAAAATACTGGTTGTTTTTCATCCCCAGGAATGACAGCGTCATATACTGAGCACGAGCGCTGAGTGCGCGCGCGGCGGCTGCAACGCGAGCCTGTCTGCGTGACGGTCAGGTATGAAACCGCTCACCTGCTGGTTCGGGGGTCCAGGGTCCATTCCGCCCAGATTTCACGGTTTTAGTGCCACACACACACTTCCTGATCCAAGTCTGCGACGCGGGCACGCGCTGAGCAACATTACCACTTCCGCTTATCCTTCCAAAGTAAGACCGCTCACTCATTATTAAACCAGAACTTCCGTTTTTTGTTTTTTAGAATAGTTAGAATAGATAGAAATGACTTTAGGTTAAAAACATCCAACCCGCAGCCAAAACAACTGGGACTCTGTGTAAAATGTAAAAAAATACAGAATTCAATGATAATTCACTGGTGCCGCCATCATACAGTACAAACCCCCCACAGGGCAGTCTGTGATCTGGGGCTGCTGCAGTTGGCCAGGTCTTGGTTCAGGCCTAGGTTCAGGTTCCAGGTTCAGCAACATTATGTGTCCAAAGAACAAGGTCAGCTGACTACTTGAATATACTGAATGAGCAGGTTATTCCATCTTCCCCGATGGAACGGCCATATTCCAAGATGACAATGCAGGATTCATGGGACTGAAACTATGAAAGAGTGGTTCAGGGAACAGGAGACATCATTTTGACACATGGATTGGCCACCACAGAATCCAGACCTGTACCCCATGGAGAATCTTTGGGATGTCCTGGAGAAGGCTTTGCGCTGTGGTCAGTCTCTCCCATCATCAATACAAGATCTTGGAGAAAACTTAATGCAACACTGGATGGAAATAAATCTTGTGACACTGCAGAAGCGAATGCTGCTGGAAGGAGATAGTGGTCAACCCAACAATTAGTGTTACCATTTTTCCGGTGGCAACTTTTTTTTTATTAAATTGGAATCTGATGGCCGCAACACATCTGTACACAGCTGGAGCAGGATAACGAAAAGCTGGAAAAGTAATTCGTGCAAACAAAAAACAACTAGAGGAGCATTTGACAACTAATTAGGTTGATTGGCAACAGGTCAGTAACATGACTGGGTTATAAAAAGGGCATTGCAGAGAGTCTCTCAGATGGAAAGCTGGACAGAGGTTCACCAATCTGAGACAAACTGGCTCTAAAAGTTGTGGAACAATTAAAAAAAAGTTCCTCAACATCAAGTTATGTAGACTTTGAAGATGCCATCTACAGTGTGTAATATCATCGAAAGGTTCAGAAAATCAGGAGGAAGGTCTTTAATGCAGTGCAGCTTGAGGGCCCCAAGATCACCAGCCTCAAGGTTTTACCCTTGGCCTTATTCCATGCACACAGAGATTCCTCCTGTTTCTTTGAGTCTTTTTATTTCAATTTTAACTGTGGTTGTTCAAAATTATAATGAAACAACATATTTTAGTAAAACCTTGAACATCCATGATTTTATTGATTATAATATTTATACTGTATGTAGGTGTTGATCAGTCGTCACGATGTCGCCTGCAGGCTGTCCTGAATGCAGCAGCTGTCTGGACACATCGCACCTGAACTGGTATCTGGTTGAGTAGCAGATGTTAGATTTTATCATGCAAACATTGTTTTTATTTAATCCATTTATTTAAAGTTCTTATATTTATTTTACCTCATATTTAATTCTGTTTTACAGATTATTTAGTGTTTTAAATTCATTCAGCTTGAGCAGCACCAGTGACAGTAGACATCATTATATAAATAAGAATGATGAATAAAAGCTGCAAGGCTCATAAAATGCATGAGTGAATGTGGTTTCTGCTGCAGGGTAAAAATCTGGAAATGACTCTGTGACTGATTTGTAGTTTGCATTTATTTTCACACATGAGAGGAAATGATCCTAAAACAGCAACCAAAAAACAATATTCAAACATTCAGTCACAGTTTGATGAAATGCAGATTTTACAGTTCACCCAAACACATCATACTTCAGAGGAACATCTGTCCCGTGTCTGGGAGGGAAACTGGAGTCTGGAGTGTAATTCTGTTGTAATTCAGTATTAATCCAGTTGTAATCCAGATTATCAGATGTTAGTTGAGTTACTCAGCCTGTCTAGAAAGATGTGAAATGGTAAAACCTGAAACAGTAATGGGAAAACAAACACTTATTTTTGTTACGAACTTCCAGACCAGCAGTAGAGATGGGTCAGGTATTTCTGCACATTTCTAGTGAAGTAGACCTGGAAAAGTTATCCCAACCAAACGGTGGTTAAAGGGTTAACTAAATTTAAAGAATATTTAGCTTCTTGTGGGTTGTTTCTGTGGTGTGCGTGGACGGTGAATGATGCTGAGTCTGTTCATAAATTCTCATTTTTCCTGGTGGATTATTGGACGCTGTCTGACGCTGCTCAGGGTGTCAGTCACAGATCGGTGTGTTACAGAGTGTGTATAAAAGTGAAGTCTAGACACTTGACCTTTCTTCATGCTTGGTGACTACATAAGCGTGACATGTTGTAGGTTTGTGACAAGACATAAAGACCATGGGCTGGATTTATCTAATCCAGGCTAAAAACAGAGAAACTATCAGCTACTGGTCCAACTGGTTCACCATAACCAGACCATCCAGGTACCAGCTCGGCATCTTGAGGCAGACGCTTGTCTCACCAGGTCAGGGTTCGTGTTACGCCTCACTGCTGGTGCTCTCTGAGGTAAAGGTCATACAGGATGAATGTACTGGATCCAGACTGGACCAAGACTGGGATCCAGACTGGGCTGCAGATTACATATCTTCAGTACCGGCACCTGGACCGAGAACCAGGGTGGGCAATTGATCGCTGTGTTAAATAATCGCTCCAGTTAAATAATTCAATATCTGACCAATGTCTAAGCAGCAGGCATAGAATAAAAAATATATAAAAACAAAGACAAAGTTTTTTTCCTCCACTATTAAAAGAAGAGCCTTTGCAGACACTTAAAATCAGATCCAGAAGGTATCAGATGTAACAGGACAGATTTAACAGAAAACTGAACAATTAATTTGTGGATAACAAAGTCAGTCCAGTCATTTCAACCAATAATCGGGCTTCAGAGTAAATAAATGTCAGAAGATCATGAAAAAACCTCAACAGTGACATGAAAGACATCCGGATCCATGGATCAAATTTGACACAAAACAACATAAACGCTCAGCCCAGCGCAGATGTTTCCATCAGGCTGTAGCCACTCAACAAACTTCCACATCCCAGCCAAAGAGGAGCCGTAGTGGAACTCTCACTTACTAACCTGCACAAGTTTATATAAGCTTTTCGTAGAGAAAATCAACTAGAGCTCAACCAAACTGATCCTAGTTCATTTTGTGCAACTTCAGCTTTGTAAAACATCAGGAAACATCTGAAGTTTATTCAGTAAATTACCAATAAATCATATCAATCTCATTTTACAGTCTAAACACAAGCAGCCAAAACAGTAAAACAGCAAGACCCTTGATACTGTTTCTGATTACAGCAAACCTCTTTGTCTGCACTTGTAATTAATACGTTAAAGCACTACGTTACAACAACACACTTCCTCTGTTAACTGGACATAAAGTCATTGTCAGGTGTGCGTGTTATGTTGACTTGATGCTGAGAGGGAAATGCAGACTAGAAACATCTAAAGAAAATGGCTTTAACAGACTGTGCTTGCTCTCGGATCATCCCTTTTTGCGAGGTAATGCAAAAGTATTGTGGGGAAATTCAAATTTTTAATATTTTGCCCTCCAAAGTCTATATAACTTTTTTAAGGTGACAAGGGGCAGCCTTGGTGGAGTCCAACCCTCACCGGAAACGAATCTGATTTACTGCCGATGTGACGGCCCTGATATGTAAATAGAACTGTGCCAGTGCTTGCCGGTGATTGGCTGCTGCCCCTACGCCTTGGATCTGCCCTCCATCTCCAGGATTGGTCACCGTCCACTCTGACTTCCCTCCCACGAATCAGGAAGACTCCTCAGCTTTAAATGCTCCTGATCACCTTCATTCTGGACAGCTGTGTCAGATCGGTGCAGTTTGCCATTGTGGTAAATTGAGAGTGATTACAGCTCTGTTTGCCACAGAGGATTGGTTTTGCTGTCTTGGAGCTTGTGCATTGTCAAATGGTAGATTCTTGTTTTGTTGGAGCTTATTTGCACTTTCGCTGGTGATCTACTGGTCTCTAGTTTGCTTTTGGTTTGTTTTGTTTTGTTTTTGATATTGTGGGCTTTAAACTCCTGTCACAGGACATTATGTTGGTTTATTGTTGTTTTCTGTTTGTGTTCAGTTTATTAATAGTGGATACTTCTCTGTTGTTTGATGAATGATTCCTTGGCTATATTTTCACACTTTGTAAATAAATTTGGGTTTCATTGTACGTATCGTTTCTGATGACACTCCTTTTCCCCTGGACTCCATAGGGGTTGTAACAGCAGGCAATGCAGACCAAGCTCTGACACCGGTCGTACAGGGACTGGACATATTCCCGCAACACCCCCCACAGGAGCCCCTGGCGGACATGGTCAAACACCTTCGCCAAGTCCACAAAGCACGTTTAGACTGGTTGACCAAACTCCCATGCCGCCTCCAAGACCCCGAAGAGAGTGTAGACCTGGTCCACTGTTCCAAGACGAAAACCACACTGCTCCTCCTCAATTTGAGGTTGGACTACCTGACAGACCCTAATCTCCAGGAATCATGAATAGATCTTACCAGGGAAGCTGAGGAGTGTGATCCCCCTATAGTTGTAGCATACCCTTTTTAAAGAGTGGGACCACCATACCGGTCTGCCAGTCCAGGGAAACTGTCCCAGATATCCACACTATGCTGCAGAGGCATGTCAGCCAAGACAGCCCTATATCATCCATAGCCTCAAGAAATGCCAGGCGGAACTCATCCACCCCCGGGGCCCAGCCACTGAGGAGCTTTTTAACCACCTCAGTGACTTCAGCCTCAGAAATAGTAGAGCCCATGTCAGGGTCCCCTGATTCTGCTTTCTCTTTGGAAGACGTGTCGGTGGGATTGAGGAGGTCTTCGAAGTATTCCCTCCACCAACCCACAACGTCCTGAGTCGAGGTCAGCAGGCCCCCATTCCCACTGTACAAAGTGTTACCGGAGCACTGCTTTCCCCTCGTGAGCCGTCGGATGGTAGACCAGAATCTTCTCAAAGCTATCCAACTAGTTTGGGGAATACCACCACGAAAGGCACAGATGACTTTACGGCTGCAGCTCCGGTTGGCTACCTGAACAATAGAGGCACGGAACACAGCCCACTTGGACTCAGTGTTCCCCACCTCACACGGGACAAGGTTGAATCTCTGCCGGAGATGGGAGTTGAAACTCTTTCAGGGGACTCCGCCAGAGGTTCCCAGCAGACCCTCACAACACACTTGGGTCTGCCAGGCCTGACTGGCATCCTCCCCCACCATCTGAGGCAACTCACCACCAGGTGGTGATCAGTTGACAGCTCCGCCCCTCTCTTCACCCGAGTGTCCAAGACGTGTGGCCACAAGTTTGATGATACAACTACAAAGTCCATTATCAAACTGAAACCTAGAGTGTCCTGGTGCCAAATGCACATGTGGACACTCTTATGCCTGAACATGGTTTTCGTTGTGGACAATCCATGACAAGCACAGAAGTCCAATAATGAAACACCACTCAAATTCAGATCAGAGGGGCCGTTCCTCCCAATCACGCCCCCCCAAGTCCCACTGACATTGCCCACATGGACATTGAAGTCCCCCTGCAAAATGAGGGAGTACTTGAAAGGAGTGCTCTCCAACACTCCTTCCAAGGACTCCAAAAGGGGTGGGTACTCTGAGCCTCCCACGGGAGGAGGTGCCCATGTCACCCCATGGGCCCATGGGCAAAGGCCCATGGTGCAAAAAGCCCCCAACAGAATTCTGTAGCAGCTAGAATTTTTGGGATCCACAAACCCCTCGGTAAGGTGGCAGATCAGGGAGGGCAAATAACACAAACTTTAATATATTCTATATATTGCAAATGTCATTAATTGGCATAATAAAGATTTTTGGACTTTTGGGTACCCCACGTGTAATATTCTTCGGTCTGGATTTAAACTGATTTATTTGTATAAATTGCTGCATGAGCTGTAGTTCAGTCTGAGCTGGCAGCTGAGGATGTGTGTGAGGAAGAGGGTGAGGAAGAGTGAGTGTGGCACAATGAGCACCAACACTGTGGTATTCATGCAGACTCCACAATCCCAGCATGGTTCTGGAGACACAGTCAGGCTGCACAACACCTCTTTTGTTCCATGTCAACCAGTGAAGGTGAGTTACAGTATAGTCAGATTATTCTTTAAATGAAAGAACATCAGCAGAAAAACTCAGAAAACACTTTATTACTGTTTAGATGCCGCTTATATTCCTGGAATTGAAGCTAATATAAACTTGAAAGTTCTGTATTTACTTGGTATCTGTACCAAATCTTAAATTTTCATAGACCACTATCAGACAGGAATAATCTTAATAGATCTGTGTTCTTTGTATTCCCTTTTCTTCCACAGTAACCTACTTAGTTTTCCACCACTGCTCTAACAGCCAGGAGCTGCACAATCCTTCCAGATTTCCTTCACATCAGTAGGAAAGCAACAGGACTCGCTTCTCTTCTGTTCTGACATGAACAGAAACCGTGGAGGAGGGTCTGCTTCCTGTATTTACCCAGATTCATGTTGAAGTTGGTTCAGAAAAGAGACGTCTTGGTTTCATATAAGATGTTTCCTGAATTTAATACAAATAACTAAATATATTGAAATTAAAAGAAGCTGGAGAATCTTAACACAAAGAACCCAAAGTGAAGGTTTTCAGATGAACATCCACAATGACCTTGGTCTTGTCTAGAGAAGCATTTCTGAGATTTAAAGCTAAACTAAAAGTACCCATTCTGTTTCAACGTTATTTCTGCATCACTTCCTGAAACTACACAAACAAGCATGTTTTTTTAAAAAAAATAAAAATAAATAAAAACTCCCTAAAAGGAATTTGTGTTAACCTGTCATTAACGTGTGAACTTTGACAACCCTAATAATAATAAAACATAATATTTAAGAGTCAGGGAAAGCCTCATATCCTACAAGCTCCATCATTCTGCTGTCATGATGCTGAACAGGTTAACATAAAAACAGCAAAACAAACGTTTATCTGTAAACATACATTAGAAAAGAAAAATGACGACAGATTGTTAACGTCTTAAAGGAAATGCTTCTCTGTAAATGTTGAAGTCAGGATGTTAAAGCAGGTCCTGGGAGAACACAGAGCATTTCAGGGAAGAGAACTCAGATCAATAACCCACAGGATCAGCAGTGAGAGACAACCTGAGCTTTCTGGAAGCATCTGTCTGAGCTGAGGAGGAGGTTACTCTTCATCATCCCGTCATCAGCAGAGAAAAATCAATCAGGATGTCTGAGCAGGACTGACTGTTCCACACATCCACCATCTTCTGAAGGACGCATCACAGATCATCTCTGGCTTCCTAAAAATATTCCGTTTTTGGTAACTTTAAAAAAACTTGATTCATTAAAACTAGTGGAATTATATTCAGTAACACGGCTGCCCGTCATGCTTCTTCACAGATTAGACAGACACCAACTCACATCTGTCTCAGATTATATCCAAGGAACATAAAAAAATACAGAGATTAAAACCTGTTAATAACATATTTTAATAAAATATCAGTTTTACAAACTGCCTTGATTAGACTGGATATGCATTTTTATTTAAAAAAAAGAAAGACTAAAACAAAGAACAGTGAAACATGGTGGTGGCAGAATCATGCTGTGGGCACTGGAAAGAACTGAGGAAATGATGGCGATAAATACTGACATTAACCCTTAAAACTCAACTAGATCTCGAGCGCTATCACTTATATCGTCGCCAGTGTCAGGAGTTTCTGATGCACGGTGGCGCCACAAAGCAGCTGAGCT
>JBAFTA010000001.1:36683165-36698424 GCA_036919975.1 Melanotaenia parkinsoni
TGGATGGATGGATGGATGGATGGATGGATGGATGGATGGATGGATGGATGGATGGATGGATGGATGGATGGATAGACGGATGGGTGGACATAAAAGAAAGATCCATCCTGCCTTGGATCAACACTTCAGGCTACTGCTGCTACTGATGTAATGGTGTGGGGGATATTTTCTTGGCCTACTTTGGGCCCATTTTTGTTTTGTTCATGTCAATATGGAGCAAAATCTCAGAGGAATGTTTCCAAAACCTTGTTCAATCTATCACACTAAGAATTAAGACAGTTCTGGAGAAAACAGGTCCAACCCAGTGCGTGCAAGGTGGACCTGATTTAGTGGATAATTAATCTTCACTTTGTGTCCTGAAGCTGGGGAGAATGTAGAGATTTCAGCATGAAAATGACGTTACGTGTTAACCAAAGAAAAAAATGTCATTTTTTTATTCGTATGAATGTAAAAAATTGACTAAACACACAACAGTTTCCTGTTAGGTCAAAAGAAGAACAGAATGTTTCTGCAATTAAAAGAAAACATACCGACAACACCAGATTCCAGATTACAAATATTTAAGCTCTTAAAACACACACACACACTTTTTCACACTGAACAGATCACAACACTATCCAAACTTTAAATATGTCGGGAATATCAGAATTTTCCTCTAAAACATGTAACATGTTTCTGTTGTCAGTATTCCTGATGTCAAGTTTTATTCATGATTCCTGTTCTGGAAAAGGTGGTTACTGTCCATGCACCCCTGCCTAGCCTGACTTGAAACAGCTGGAGGCATCACCAAGAGTTACATCATTTCAGCTGTCTCCTGTGTATGAAAATTTTCTGTTAAATAAAACCTCTCAAAGTCGGCACCAATATGAGATTTGAACTGTTTTCCCTGTAAAGGTCAAATCTGCCTGTCCACACATGATCACGCTCAGTTTTCTTGTTGAAGGCCTAAATCGAAGAAAAACATCATGCAGTTTGCAGCTTTAGATCCTCCAGCTGGTGAAACACTTGGCGAGATGGCAAACAGAAATAGTTCAGACCTGTCCACACGTGATCTACAAATCCTCCAGACTGATGCATGGAGAGAGGACGGGATGCAGGAGCAAAATTACTGAGGATGAGGAGCTTTACTTCTTTACTTTTTACCAAAAAAAAGAGCACTGAAAAGTCCTTCAAGGATTCTGGACAATTATTCCTGAAAATTACTTAAATGTCAGAAAGCTTCTCTCAGAGGGTTCAGGCTATGATGAATAATAAAAATATTCACTTTAGGCTCCTTAGGACTGGACCGACTGATTCTGACAGGTTCTGGATTTATATTTTTGTTAGAACATTCCAGTAAATCAGCTTCTTCCTGTTTTACCGGATAAATATTGAAAGAAATGAGTCTGGATCCGGATCGGTTGTCCCTTCAGATAACTCAATTTCAGTCTCAATTCAAAGTTTCAGCAGCTGATTTGCTGTCTTGACAATAGATTTGAGGCAGATTGTCACCAGTGATTACTGATCAATCCACCGTCCTGTAGCTAGATGAACAAAATGGTGGTAGAGGTCATAAATGTTGATGTGCAGCTTTCACAGAGAGATTTCTTCAATGTGGTTCTGACTCTGATGACAGATTAATGAAATGAATCAGATCAGCCGTTAGCAGATGGTAACAGACAGAAACCTCCTCACTGACAACATCTCAGCTTGCTGTAAACGCTGGAAAATGTCAAGTTTGTAAACAATCTGCAAAATATACAGGTTTAAAATCAGGAAATATAACCTAAGTAGGTTGTTTTCTTTAGGTTTTAATGCAGCTTTAATCAGAATAACACCAGCACCACTTTTAAGTCAAACATATTTCAGTTCTGGGTCTGAAATGAGCTTATTTTAACTTCACATCAAAGAAAGACAAAAACTTCAGATGCTGAGTGAAATATTTTCAGAAATGCCAACGTGCTTATGTTCCATGTTTCCACCGGAACGTCCAGGCCGTTGAGGTTGGAAGTTTTCATCGCTGTCGGGATGACTCTGTTTCCTCCACAGATTCTGGATGAGCAGGAAAGCTGTCCAGATTGTTCCTGTTCGGAGCACCTGGTATGAAATGATTCTCTTTCTTTCACCAAACACTATGTCCCGTCCTCAAAGGGTCAATGGTGGAAGCTTTCTCGTTTCATGTGGGTGAGACTTTCTGAAGATGAACTGACCATCTTTGGTCAGTTCCAGAGAGCAGCATTGCTCAGCTGTCTTGTTGAAGGACTAAATCGAAGAAAAACATCATGCAGTTTGCAGCATTAGCTCCTCCAGCTGGTGAAAAAACTTGGCGAGGTGGCAAACAGAAATAGCTCAGACCTGTAAGTCATCCAGAATCTTTGGTAAAAACTAAAACTGAGATAAGAAAGTCTTCCAACCTCAAAGATCTGGACTTTGTCATTGATTGATGTCTCTGGACACGGCTTTGTTCATACAAGTGTAAAACACACAAAGTTAACATAAGATGTACCCACGTCCTCTCCTCAATAACCTCTAGTTTCCAGAAGGACTCATTGGTGAACAAGAGAACATTGAAATGGTGGTCAAACATCCCTCAGCATGTCCACCATGGACCGGTGGATGATTGCATAGTCTGATCAGAGTTTCTAACGTCACTTCACAAACTGTCAAACTTATGTCTTAAATAGTCTTTCATAACCTTCGCGATGGGAAGATCCTCCAAGAACTTGAGGCTCTGAAGGCCGATACAGTGTCGGATCTTTATTCGACACAAGTCCTGTAGAGTCCGAGGTTGTCCTGGAAGAGAAGCAGAACAAGCTTAAGTTAGGATAGGAGATACGTCCCCAAAGCATTTAACTCTAACTTTAACTAACTTGTTTACAAACATATTCTTGCAAACTATCTGCAGGTTTCTAACACCAGATAAAAACCTGAACGATAAGTGGTTAAAATACTAAAGCTCCTTTTCCACTAAGGGGTCCAGCTCGAGATGCTTTGGTTTAGTAAACCCTCTGTTGTGTTTCCATAGCAACCGTACCCTTAACTGGTAAGGCAGATGTGCTAGCTACGTAATAGCATGACGTCACAGCATACTTCATTTTTTTCATTTTCATAGCATGGTGCGGCCGTCCAGAAATTTTAACGAAGAAGAATGCGACATAGAACCGAAGGAGGAGAATGATGGGCATCCAGCAGTTTGTCTTCTTTCTTCTTGCCATGTGGCTTTAAACAACAAAAAACCCAGCATATATTTAAACATGGAGCTGTTCCTGCTTTGTTTTTAAAGCCAAGTCACACAGGAAGTGATGATTCTTTCCACTAATCAATGGAGTGCGTCATGCCTTTAGGGTTGGGTAAGACTGGGACCCCAACTGAAGGGTCCTAGAAAAAGAGGCCTGATCAGATTGAATATTCTGGCACCTTTTTCAGTTTTTAACTATGGAAACACAAAAAAAATAAGCACCAAGCCAGACCCTTTGTGGAAACAGGACTTTTACTACTTCCTGCTTCTGTTTCCTGTTGATATTTTGCTGCTTTGCTCTCCTCTCTGCATTTTTCTGCCAATCTTTTAATTTTTCTACTCAAGAAATTTATAGGCAACAGCTCCTGGATACTCATTAGTCACTGGGACTGTATTTTATGGTAGATTTGGTTGGATACTACTATTTTTTTAAGACTTTTACAATCTTGTCAGTCACGTCAGCGTGGCCTACAAATAGCATAAGCCTTATCTACAGCTACTCAGGAGCGAAAGCTAACTAGACACAAGATGCCTCCCCTCTCTACAGATGACTATTACAATCTTCTACAGAAGATCAACATGCTGGAAACAAAGATTCAATGGCTCCAGGTGAATGTGGAAGTGAACGGATTGTGTGGAAACAATACAACTTTGCCATTAATAAAAAACAGCGACAAGATCTTGCTAACACACAGCTAACTAGCACAACCATGGCTGGACAGAAACAGGAGGTCAGTGTACAAGGTAATTACTCTTTCACTGATAGTCCTCCCTGGAATACTCTTGGGGCAAAGCTGAAGGGTAAATCATCTTACAGGGAAATGGAAGGACAAGTAACAGGCAGAGCCAAGTTTGCCGAGATTAGCAACATGACCGGCTAGCTTACTCTGCCACCCAGACCAAGCACCTCCTCAACCCCTCTCCCTAACAAGACACAGACATAGCCAGTTGTCTGAAGGAAAACTAACAAGTCTCGTCCTCAACATGCAACTACAGACCAGGTTTGCTCCACTGCTGCAGGATTCTGGATCTACATCTGATGGCTGGGATGAAATCTCCCTACACACCAGGGTCAGACCAAAGAACAACTTGGAAAGTAAAAGCAGACAGCTGGGCCTCAAACTGATTGCTGGTGACTTTGGTGTGAAAGACTTGAAAACGTGTGAAAAACATACTAAAGGACATCATATCAGATGGAAGGGCCAAAATTACGCAGATTGTGGAAAACTGTGGAAAACCTCATGCTGCATGTGGGGTCAAACGAAGTTGTGAAACAACAATCTGAGGAGCTGAAACGGGACTTTACTGAACTGCTGGAATGAACACCATGACACACTTTTCTCCAATCAGTCCCAAAAATCCGGATGAGATCATTGGCCATCTGAAAACCACCACTTGCTGTCTAGATGCCCTGCCAACCGGGTTTTTAAGAATGTTTCAGGCCTTAAATATCTTTTGAACACATCTGCTTTCAGGGGTCTTCCTGCAGATGGCAGATGAAACATGCTCTAGCCTGAACCAAAACAAATGCACCCCCATCTTCTCGGGCTGTGGACCTTTCCTGGATCAGCAGTTTTACATCAGGGTTAAAAACTTTTCTACTTGCTGCCTTTTATCAAAACTGTTAAATCCCCCTTCTTCTTTCTGTTTGAGTTTAATTTCTTTTTAAAGTTTGTTTTTAATAAACTTGTTATTGCTGTAATGCTCTTAATGTTTTATGTAAAGCACTTTGAATTTTCTTGAACAAATAAACTTACCCTTGCCTTCAATTTACACATTCAGACTTTGTCTCCTGCCTTTGACATCCAGAGACAAAGAACACAAAAGAAAAGAACCCATTCAAAAGTTCATAGGTCTGGTTTTGAATTTGCTCTCAGTTATCTTCACTATGACAAGATAAATGTGGAAAATATGTCATAAATACTGTGAAACTGATATGAGGATCATGTTTATTCAGTGCTGGTCAATTTGATGAAACCCTAATCTTTCTGCCTTCTGTCTAGAAGACGTCTAACAACCTGGCCATATGATAATGGAGGAAGGTAAGTCATTCACTGGAGCAACAGAAAGCTGATGTTCAGCAGATGAAAGACTTCCTGTCACTCTGCGATGGACCACTCCTTTCATGTCAGGAGGTAGAGGTGGAACCAGGAACCCAGCAGCAGATATGCGATCCTGAAAGGACTCGTCTGAAATCCACACAGTTCTTGGATATCTGTAATATCAGAGTTCAGAGTGCAGAGCAGGAATGCAGCCATTGTTGCTTCTCCAGCATGAAGCTGCAGGTGAGGATCTGCTGATCCTCTCATCTGAGGGTGAAACATCACTCTCATCCTCTCACATTACAATTCAATCCTCTGCTGCTTCTCTACGATGATGTTTACAGTCGATTGTAAAAAGAAATATCAAATTTATGTTCAATGACACAAATAATCTGGTCATTTATTAGGTTAGCTTTAACTTCAGAAGGTCAAAAACACTCCTGGCATCATCGTTTTCCAGTATTATAATTAGGATTGTGAACTTAAAACATTTTTCAATCAGATTAATCACAGCTTACAATTTCACGCATTCATGATTAATCAGCATTCACAACTCTGTTAAATATGCCCATTTTTAATGCACTGTATCAACAAAGGGAGCCAATGGTTACAAATTATTCATGTTAACCGACCTTAACTTGATTCTCTTCAGTTTTGACATTAGATGATCACTTCAGTTGTAATAATCAGTTCAATATTTCATAAAATCTAGACCTTAAAAAAGGTCTCTTTTGTGCCCCCCTTTTCCTGCTCAGTGCCCCTGCCTGGCCCCCTATCAAAACTTTTCTTGACCCACCCCTGCATAGCTGAGGTAAAAGTCGATCAGCTGTGTGTGACGTCATCCACTGCACTGTGGCTAAACACACCCTACAACAACATCCTGAGGCCCTTGTACTGAACTCTAGGGACTTTAATCATGTAACTCTGGACAACACACTGGCTGATTTTGACCAGTATTTGGACTGTAACACCATGGGGAAGAGGACTGTAGACCTGATGTATGCAAACATGAAGAATGCATACAGAGCACAACCTGGTCCTGCTCAAATCTCACTACACAAGAGTGAGGAGACTACCAACAACCACACGCTGGTTCAGGAAGTGGTCTCCTGAAGCCGAGCAGGTTCTTAAAGACTGCTTTGAGACCACGGACTAGGAAGCACTGGAGGGGTCTCACAACAAGAACATGGAGGTGACGGTCGACTACACCACGGACTATATTAACGTCTGTATGGATGCTGTTGTTCCAGTCAGATCTGTACGCTGCTGTGCAAACAACAAGCCCTGGATAACAAGTGAAGGCCTTTAAAGATGGTGGCACAAAACAAGTTAGCAACATCGGGGACCTTCATAGCCATATATATAGTCAGCGTTCTGAAAGTGGCAGCTGTGCTACAGAACATGGTGAGTGTCTGCGAGACTTACTGGTGACTTCCTGCAGAAAGTCCAGACAAGGCCGGCTGATCCCAGACATGCTAACAGACACAGCAACCGGCGTCTGGCCCTCGTAGTTCCTGGTGTTGGTATCGGCCCCGTACAAGTAGAGCATCTGAGCACACAGTACATCGTCCCTGAGGGCTGACAGGTGTAGGGGGGTCTGGCCATCCTCCATACGACCCAAATTAGTGTCTGCTCCCCTCTGAAGGAACATGCGGCAGTACGAATGGTTTCCTTTGATGACGGCATACCGCAGCAGGAAGCCGTTCTGAATGTCAATGTTGGCGCTGTGGTCGAGCAGGATTCGGACGCAGCTGGAGCGCTCACGGATGATGGCCAGCTGCAGCGGCGTGGTCCCTTTGTCGCTCAGCGGGTCCACCTCGGCCCTGAACTCCAGGAGGAGGCGCACAAATGAGTCGCGGCCGTAGTGCGCAGCCACGTGAAGCGGCGTCCAACCATCGTTGCTTTTAGCATTGATTATGTCGCCACGAAATTCCGACTCCAGCATCAGTCGGGCGATGCGTGCCCTGCCGTGCATGGCGGCATAATGGAGGGCGGTGAATCCACCGATGAAGTCCTTCACTGTGGGGTCAGCTGTGAGGACAAGAGCAGGGTTAAAGTCAGGATTTTGTCATCATCCTCTGCTGAAGGTCCTCTGATCCGGGATGTGCCTGCATGATGTGATTGTGTTGTCTTCCCATGATAAATAAAAATGATAAACTAACACTCTAAAATAAAATACATCACTGAAATTAAAAGTGTAAATAACTGAATAGTGTAAATGAGTAACTCACTTTTCTCCAGAAATTTCAGATTGTTCATAATGTTTTCTAAAAGGTTAGTTCATTAAATGTAAAAATAAAGAGGAAAATGTGGAGTTTTCATTGTTTATAGGATGTTATGTTGTTATTTTACTGGTCTGATGCACTGGAGACCATATTGTGCTGAATGTGGCCCCTGAGCTAAAATGAGTTTGACACCTTTGTTGTAAACACACTTTCTTCTCTTAATGAAGGAAAACTTCACTTCGACTGTATATTTAAATGTCAGGTTATATGGACTTAGGACATGATACATCTGCAGGTATCAGACAGATATTTAGCTGTGGTCTGCAGCATATATTTGGATCCTGTAACATGTCTGAACATCCACTGACCTCCGTGCTCTAGAAACACCCGAACACATCTCTCTTTTCCTTTGGCAGCAGAGAAGTGGAGCAGAGTCCAGCCATTGGCGTCCCGGATCTTGGGAGAGTATCCCTGCTCCAGCATCTTCCGGACGGTGCAGACATCCCCCGCTGCCACGGCAGCCTGAATCTGCAGCTCCTCATGAAGCTCGGGGTTCCCTCTGCAGTGATGGTTCAGCATCCTGTCACATTTCGGAACAGGAATGTTAACGTACCCAACTCCTGAGTGGAGCAACCAGTCAACACAGTCCGGATGTCTGAGCGAGTTCAGGTAAGGTCAGGTGACCTGAACGGACCAGGTGCAGAGAGAAGGTTTTACCTTTGAAAACTACATATTTACTGCTTCATATTTAGCATAAACAGAAAATAGACACGGATTTAACGAGAAGCCTTTAATCATCTACTAGAGCTGACTGATGGTAACATCTGGTTTCTGAGCACACCTGAACCAACTCAACACACAGACTGGCTTTCACAGACAATGCATGGATCAGTTTCATAGAAGCTCTGCAAAGCTGTACATGAAAAAACGTCAGTGTTCGTATTAACCCTTAAAAATAGAAAACAGAAAAATAACAAAATAGAAAATTACTAATTCTATGTACATTTTTATTTTTGAGAAAAACTGTGACATAATGTCATTAAAGGGTTAAAATTATTTCAATAAATTAGGTAGTTGGTATTTTTGAGTTGACTAAGCAATTTGACCCCCCCCCCCAAAAAAAAACAGATAAATTATTAATGTGTTGTGTTTTACAGCAGTTTTGGGGAGAGGACTTTTTTGTCCATTAATGCCCTGAAAGGGGAGTAAATTTGAACCCAGTGTCCCGTCGTTCTCTAAGAAAAACTGAAATGGTAAATTCTGAGTCCTTCAAGAGAAACACTGTCTTACAAAAATCCTCCCATATGGGGAAACACCACCAGTATGGAGGCCAGAAATGGAGGGAAAATGAACTGTACAGAGAAAGGAGCCCATAGTGTCATACGAGGGTTTAAAAGGACGAAATGGAAAACTGTTGGTGGAAATGGTGACTAAGTTCAGGTACCGTGACATCTGCTAAGTTCCAGCAGCGATTACAGCTGGGAAGGAGCAGAAGCCGCATCGTTCCAGCGGCAGCTGCTTATGTGTAGGAAGGACTAATGGAAGCAGACGTACACATCAGAAAATGTGTGTGTGGAGAATCTTCAACAGAATAATGTAAATAATCATGTATGATGAGAATGAACGGTTTAATCTGTGTGATCCTCACAGTTCCTCCACTTATCACTGAAAATAACGACTAAAGAAATGCATCGAGCTTCAGACAAACCCAACGGGCGTTTTGTGTGTTGAGCCATATTGCGGACGCCTCGTTTCTGCTGACGGAAGAATCTGGACTGAGGATGTTAGACACTGGCCCACAGTTACTGATGAAGGTATTCTACCTGCCAGTCTTGAAGTTATTTTGTTTTTTGTGTTAGTTAGGCTTTGGTTACGACAATAACCAGCACAGAGAAAGAAGAAACACAGGAAACAAGTCAACCCGACACTTCTCCCCATCTCAGTTTAACTACAATATCCATCCAATGAAAATCGGTATCTTATGTTCAGAATGTCATTGGAAACATCAAAAGGATGCATCTGTCCCTACAGACTCTTTCTCTAAGTGCTCCTCTCACGATGTGTGCAGGATATTCTAGCCATTTTATAAGAGGACTGGCTGGTCAGGGGGTGGTGCTTTTATATTTATCCAGAGCAGAACCTGCTTCGGAGCTGGTATAATGCATCCATCACATGGCACGCCTGCAGTTCAGACCTTTCACCAACTTCACAAACACAAAATCCCACCAAGACCCAGGACTGGTGGGCAGCTAGGATCCTTCATCAAAACCAGAAAATCCTTCATCTAAAACTCTGAAATGTTCTTTATATACTTTTGTTTTTCTATCTGGGAAGAGATATGCGGTATTCTCTGCTATCAGTTTATTTATATGTTAATTTGTTTCGTTCTTTCAGATCAAATAATGTCCATAACATATATGTGTGTATTTAGATATACAGACAGTCCAAATCCTAAAGATTTGTACAGTGTTTTAATCAATCAAGTTGATTGCTTTATCTCTACCATTCAGACTTTAACCTTTTTACTCATAAGCTTTGTTTTATTTTATCACTTATTGTGTTTTAATGAATGATCAATGCTCTATTACAATGTGCATCATTTAATATTTAACATCTTACAACTTACACATGGGTTCACAAATGTTTATGATACTTTTAAACAAAATAATTTTGTAACTCATTAGTGCAGAAATTAGGAACCTGATCTCCGGTTTTCAGCCAAGCTGCAGGGAGCTTACACTCATTGGCTGGAGCTCGTGAGACCAGCTGGTCTGCTGAGACCCAGCAAATGAGGGGATGCTGCACCGTGGGGACACGGACCTGGAAGTCAGGATGGAAATTAACTCATGTTTCTGATCAAGTAGTAAAATATGTCAGCATTTTCTGTTCTTTTTAAGCAGTCCTGTCCAGCATCATGCAGCAGAACGGTGGTCTGGCTGCCGTATTGTGTCAAACAAATTTACGTTGCCAGGAGGAGCGTTTTGAGTATGATGCTCCCTTGAATCTTATTTATTTTCATTTTTTTAGGATTAGAAAATGTCTCAATATTTGATGTTGTTAATCTTCTACGGTAAAAAAAAAGTCTGTTTTTAAGACTCTAAAATCATTGCTTTCTGTTTTACATTTTATTTATATTTTGAGCGGCGGTGTTTTATTTTTATTTTTTTTTCTTTTCTTTTCTTTTTGAAGAGAGACACATGTTGAATATTCCCAGTGACTGACTCAAGGATAAAGCAGCTATAAGCTGACGTTATCAGTCCAAAGTTTGGACACCTACTCCATCTGGTGATGTGTGGTTGGGAGACTTTCTTTACAACATGATGAAACCCAGACGTACCTTTTGACCAGCTGGAGAGATGGACTTCTCTTAGTCATATCGTAGCTGCTCCTGCAGATGTTCTGCTTCAAAATCATCAAGACAAACTAATCAGGAAGACACGAAACCTTCAAATCATATTCATTCAAATGATATAAATGTGCAATCTCCTGTTAAATCTCACGCTTCCCTGCAAAGTTTCAGCAGTGTGATTGAAATAAACAGATTTTATCTGATCCTGACCTGATCAAACCTTCATTTCACCGGAGAATAAACAATGAACAATGAAGCTACTCTAATTACAAATAAAGACAATAATATCATCCATGCTCCACTAAACAATAACCAAAACTACTTGGGCCAAAGGAATAAGAATAAAACATGTTAACAGACTTCAGAAAATGTAATAAAGATGACCTTTTTCACAGAAACCTGGTTTAGAGGTTATATTCACACCAAGCTGTTAGCAGGCGCTAGTTAGCAGGGTGCTAACAAACTGAGTAGCTTTGCCTTGCTAGTTGTTTGTTTACTGTTTGTTCCTGAAGAACTGGCACCAAAAACACTCAGTAAAAGGAGCATGTCGATAACAAAGCTCCTGCAATGTGTCTGCAGGTTAAAGCCAGCATCTTTGAGGGGAAAACAAAGACTTACAGACAGACGCTGGGCAGACGTTGAGCCAATCAGCCTGCAGACTGGAGTTGTCAGAGCTGCATCGTTCCCGAACTTTCTGCGTCAACGCCGAACCAAACAGCGACGTTTACCGTTTCTGAAAAGTTTCCTAGAAACCTCTGCAGGTCACCATCAGGATCATTCCGCTGTCAATCAATCAGCTTTAACTCCAAAGTCTGTGAGTGGAAACAACAGTGTGACGTCAGCAGGAAAAACAATGACACTTCCGGCAAAAACCTTTCACAATACAACCATCCTTCCCACGGAGATAACCCTAAAAGTTGGGATATTCAACCTTTTGTATGATATCAGGATAAATTGAAAATGAAGAATAACCCTCATTGATGAACAACGGGTGGGTCGGGATACTCTGGAGTCGACACTTCCATATCTGGCAGATACAACTCATTACGTTTATTTCCACTTCTAAGTTTTAAACAGTGAAATCAAGTGTGAACCCAGCCACGGTTTCTTTCTTTCTGTTCTGTTCTTTTTGCTTTCGCTCTTCTGTGTCACGTGATCAGATGCTAGGCAAGGCAATTTGTACATCACATTTTATGTACAAGACAGTTCAAAGTGCTTTACATAAAACATTAAAAGCATTACAGTGGGGTGCAGAAGAAACATAAAAAGTACATTTAAAATAAACTTATAAAATAATCCAATAAAATACGATAAAAGCTAAAATATAATAAAATGAAAATATAAATATAAAAAAATAAAGTTCCAGCGTGTGAGGAGTTAACAGTTGGTTTGATGAAAAGAAATAAGTAGAATTTCTTTGATTTAAATCAGCTGAGAGTTTCAGCAGATCCGCAGTTTTCTGTGAGTTTGTTCCACAAATTCAACGCTGCCTCTCCATGTTTAGTCCCGACTCTGGGAACAGAAAGTCGACCTGGGGGATCTGGTTGGCTCATAACAACCCAAAAGACCCTGAACGGAATCTGGACCTAAACCATTTGGTTCTTTGTAAACTAACAGCAGCCAGACAGGAAGCAAATATCTGAGTCCTGGGATCCAGTTCTGGCCTTAACGAGGACTGGTGATGATGATGATAGTAATGATGTGTTTTAACATTTTTCTGCTTTAATCCAGGTTATTGAGCATTATATTTTTATTATATTACAGTTATATATTTTGTTTAATTATAGTCAATTTAAATAATCTTAATTTGCTATTAAACTATTTCATAATTTGAAAAAGATTTATTTGATCTTATTTTTATTCACTTCCATTTATTAATAAATGTTTTGATAACTGATAAGCATTTCTTTCCTGACTTTATGTTCACGGGTTTTATTCATATTTCATATTATCCTAGTAATAAAAATTTAAGTGCACACTGTAGAATTGTTTGATTTTCCTTTAAGGGGTAAAAAGTATTAGTATCAATACTGATGAAAAAGTAACACAAACTAAAGGTGTCGTATCGACAAGAAAAACTTTGGTATCGTTCATCCCAATGGGAAAGATTATATTTGTTTGTATCTAAACATACTCTTCATCATACTCTTCACATTTAGACATCATCAGACCAAGACCGCTCCTAACACACGACAAGTTATTTATTTTATCTTCTGGTTACCCTCCAACACTGGAGGTGTGGCTTTTATAAACAGCCTGAGATAAAGGAATGAACATCACATGATTCATGGCGTAATGTCAGTACAGCATCAACTTTGCACATTTCTGTATAATTCACCCAAATTTGAATATAAATAAATGGGTAGTATGTAAAGCCTGTTCTTATGTTGTATCATTTTATATTGTATGTAGTTTTCACACTGCTGGCAAAACTGGGACAAATTTGTGAAAAACCAATGGGCAAACTGTGACGAATCAACAAGACATTTCAGCAACCCAAAAAGAAAAGACAAGAAAAGGACATTCTTGTCCTGGTCCAGTACGATGGCGGGAAATGAAGAGAGAGCACAGCGTGTCATATCTCTATTTTAGCATGGACATTACTGTGGTTGATGAGAAGGGAGCCCTGCAGGAAAACTTTTGGTACCACTGGTTTAGAAGATGTCAAGCAGCTTGTGCTACATTCTTGTCCATCAGTCCCCAGAACAGAACCAGAACTTCTTGATCAGGCTGTTCAGCTTCTTTAAGTCTCTGGTTCTGGTTCTGCTGCCCCAACAGATGCTGCAAAGCATTCTGAACTCTCCACCACAAACGTTTAGCCAGGGAGTCCTGCTGAGAGAGGAGAAATATATTAATGATGCTGTCACGTTTATATATGGGAGAAAATTATTAGAGGGATGAAAAGAAAGAACTCTGTCAGCAGTCTAAGCCTATGGCAGCACAAGCAAGAGATGGCGACCAGTCTAGTCTGCTGTCCAGCTAAACTCTGAGGTACTGGTATTCCTCCACCACCTTCACCTCTTCCCCCACGATGTAAACAGTGTTTTGTTAACTCCTGTTCCTCCTGAAGTCAACAATCATCTCTTTAGTTTGTGTTCAATAGGAAGTGATTGTTTCTGCAAAAGCACTGTTTTTATGTTTAGTTCTCACTCTGGGATGAAAAGGTAACTTTTTCTGGATGATCTGAGATTTCAAGAAGTCAGCAATGTACCAAAAGCTTTTTAAATGTATTTTGAGCCTAAAAATGGAAATCTAAATAGTATAATTTTAAAATGAACTCTTTCATGGACAGGAGAACGATGTGGAGAGCACAGGACTAAAATGATGCAACGAATTCTTCTGACCTTTGTGTGGACATAGTTTTACTGTATTTAACCTGAAGCTCTACAACCTCATAAACAGACTTTATTAACAACAGCCTGCCCCTTTCATAAATTTCCAAGACCCGCCCATGTTTTCGACAGAACCCACCGTTTCTTTTCTTTACCACCTCCCCTCCAGCCCAGTAGGTGGCGGTATTGCACCTTTAAGATAGCCGACTAACCCCCATGCTGACCATAGACCGCCGGTAAACAACAGAAGAAGAAGAAGAAGAAGAAGAAGCAGAAGAAGAAGATGAGGACGAAGAAGAATAAAATAGCAATATGAATAAGTTATAATTTATTTTTGCGTAGAGAAAATAGTTTTAATGTCGTCGTCGGGGCCAGTGGGTCGGTACCGTGGTTCCGTCTGACGTAGTGTAGAATGATGGACCTCCCAGCGAGACTTCAGTCATCCACATCCCTCTTTAACGCTTTGACAGAAACGTTCACGTGCTCTGTGAACGGATCCTTCCCCGGACTCAGACCCACTGATGTGGTGGCCGCGATCTTCTCCGGGTTGTGTGGTCCGGTTCCGGGCGAGAACCGGGAGGAGCTGACCTGTCTGAGTCTGACCGTGGTGAGGAGGATGACCAGCGGGGTTCTGTCTCGGAGGCTATCGGCAGATGTGGAGCCAGGCTGGGTGGAGGTCCTCAGGGGGCTGTTTCAGGACTTGGACCTGATGTCTCCGCTGGTTGGTACCGCTGCTGCACAGAAGGGATGAAACCGAACCAGAAACTTCAGAACTAAAACTAAAAGTTGGTCACTTTACAGGTGCAGCTGTTTGAAGCCGAAGATCAGCTGATCTCACATCTGGCTGCTAGGACCGCATCTCTGGCTGTTTTCTATCTTCTCAGAGAATCTGTGAGTAAATCCTGGTTTTATTCACACAGCAGGTCAGACGCAGACTCTAGCTCACCTGTTCACTCACTTATAAAGTCACCGACCACTTTATGAGATCCACCTTCTGGTACCAGGTTGGAGCCCCTTTCCTCCAGAACTGCTTTAATTCTTTGTGTCATAGACTGAAGGTGGAGGAAACCTTCCTCAGAGGTTTTCTCCATGTT
>JBAFTA010000001.1:36760765-36772014 GCA_036919975.1 Melanotaenia parkinsoni
AATCTGCCGTCTCCCCCGGAACTATGTCACCTACAGCATTAGCGTCACTTACCTGCCACCAGCGTCACCTACCTGTCAACCTCTGCAGAGCTCTCAATTAACTGGTCGATCTACTTTCCTACCCTCACCTATGGCCACGAGCTGTGGGTAGTGACCGAAAGAACAAGATCGTAAATACAAGCGGCCGAAATGAGTTTTCTCTGCAGGGTGGCCGGGCTCTCCCTTAGTAATAGGGTGAGAAGCTCTGTGATCCGGGAGAGGCTCAGAGTACAGTGGCTGCTCCTCCGCATCAAGAAGACCAGATGAGGTGGCTCAGCCATCTGGTAAGGATGCCTCCCTGGTGAGGTGTTCCGGGCATGTCCCACCGCAAAGAGGCCCCGTGGAAGACCCAGGACACGCTGGATGGACTACATCTCTCCGCTAGCCTGGAAACGCCTCGGGATCCCTCTGGATGAGCTGTTGAATGTGGCCGGGGAGAGGGAATTCTGGGTTTCCCTACTAAGGCTGCTACCACCGCGACCCGACTGCGGATAAACGGCAGAAAATGTATGCTTAATAGCTTAATAGCTGTGTACAGATTTGGACTCATTCCAAATCTGGCAGACCATCCCCACATCCTTATAGTCTGTGAAACGAATCATTTTTTAATCACTTAAGTTGGATAAAGCTATCATAGATGGTGGATGGGTTGGTATTGTTGCAGAGAAGGGCAGTGGAGGTAGACTGGATGAAACATAGAGAATGATGCTCTAAACTGACTGGGAAAAATCACCAGTATAGAGCTTGGAGATGCTGCTGGTAAAGGAGCACAGCACTGAGTCAGTCGTCCTCGTCCTCAGTGCTGGTACTAGACAATGTAAAATCACTAAGTAGTTGATAATATCTATGTTCCTGTATATTTCTCTTTACAAGTGAAGGGAAACTTCCATTATGACAGAATAAAGATTGGCTAGGAAATGTGATACTGCTCGAGAAGAGTGAGTGTTTGTCGGCAGCGGAGCTCTGGTGGTCAGTGGAGGACAGGTAAGGGAGGGTTTGGGGAAGGTTATCCCAAGGTTACAATCGTAATCCTCAGCAGACGTTGGAATGTTCAGGGAATGTTCCGTCAACTTTTGCTGAGGGTTGCATCGCTGCCTTTCCAGGAACTTAGGAGTCATTCCGCGAACGTTGGGATGCTACTGTAAACTTTCTTAAGTTTTCTTGGGCGAAAAAAAAACTTCATGCATTTGAGCTCTGATGATTTACACCTGATCAACCAAACTAAACCACATTTAACATAATTTCCCTACATATGTTATGTCTTAATAAAATCCCACCACCAAAATGTAAACTGATCTTAACATACATCAATGAGTGCTGGCTGCAAACCGCACACACATTTACACAGGACATGGATTATTTTTATATTATTAAACGGGAAGATATTTTAAAAGTCATTTTCAAAATAATAACACTAAACACTAAATACATTCAGATTAGAGTAATTTTAAATGAATATTGAAGCATTGTCACACAGGGAGCAGCTTCAATCTGTCCTCCTGATGTCTCTTTTTGTTCTCAGCTGGAAATATAATACAACGTCATCAGTTTCCCCTGGTTGCAGACTTTTAATTCTTCACCTGATGATTAATTTAGACACTCAGCAGATGCCGCATGCAAACAGTAACCAGCTAGTCAACAGTAGATGTTTTTTGTATAAAAATGTCAGCTGAATGACTGATTGACACTGTCTCTGTCCACAGTTCTGGCTGAGATGGAGACTGAGCAGGTGGTTCCCATGCTGCTTACCAGGGAGGAGCTTGATCTGTCCAATGATACGATCCACAGCTATGGTCAATGGATGGGTAAAACCAGAAGCGGATATTCTGGAAACATTGTTGTTTCACTGCCTGCTTTTGGAAGAAACCTGTATTTAAACCTAACATGGGATGTCACAGTCCTGTCCAGAGACTTTGTAGTGGAGGAGAGGCTCCGAGACCAAAGAGTGGTGGTCAAACACTTATCCAGCAACCAGCTTTGCTTTTACTCTGGTTTCATCATCAACCAGACGGACTCTCTGGTATCTCTGAGCACCTGTGGTGGTTTGGTAAATCAACCTTCTACTTTCCTTGATTTTTTTGAGAATGTGGTATTAACTGTTGTGTCAATGAATTGTTTTGAATGAAAGAATTATTATAGAATGACTCATATTTACTCCTCGTAAGGAAGGTGGACATTCTTAAGAGCTCAGGAAATGAGGTTTGATCAGGCTCATTTCTGATGTTCTGAAACTACGGTCGATCAATAAGTGATCCCAGAGTTCTGCTGAGACTGCTGATTATATAACTAAACTAGTGAGTTGAATGAAAAATGAAAAGAATGATCCCTTTCATCACCACAGAACAGTCGACCGTTAAAACCAACTCCACCTGCTGCTACGATGCATTTCTTCCCAGTAGTGAAATATGATGTAAACTGTTTCGCAGCGTATGGATCTTTGTTTAGATTACATGTTGAATGAAACAGAAATCCTTTTATTTCTGTGTGTGGATGCTTTTTGGGTCCAGATGTTTGATAAATCTGCCATATGTCACCAAAAGGAAGTGATACTGAAAACATAATCTCATAAATTCAGAAAAACTCGATGGAATTTTTTTTAATGTTAAAATATCTTATTTCAGAAATAAGATATTTATTTATTATTTATTATTATTTATTATAGAGTTTTTTCTGTTGTTTTGTAAAAAATGACAACAAAATCTGGTCCAAAGACATTTCAGAAATTAATAAATATCCTTTGGAATATTTTTAGATTCTTCTCTGTTCAGAGCCCTTCGCTGTACTTTCTGCTGTTTAGATCAAATTCACTTTTCATAACCTGCCCAGCTACTGAATCATCCTTCGTTCTTCTTCTACTCCTCTGTGAACAGACCGGCCTCATTCAGATTGGAGAGGACATCCTGATCATCCAACCAGTGGGCCAACACCACCAATCGCATTCCTTCTCTGGACTCAAACACCAGCTGGTGCGACACCAGTGCTCCACCAAGACCAGTGCTGGTCAACATGCTGACCAGTCTGTTTACTGTGGGACAGTCAAAGGTAAGCTGCTGTCACAGCATTGCTTTCAGCTCGACCAAGTGTAGAAATGTGTAGCAAGCAGGTAGATGAGAAATCTAAATCAGTTTTACTAACTTGTGGAAGAAAAAGTCAAATCAAAATGTCCAACAACAGAAATAAATATTCCAAAACATAAATACCCATATTTTAACAGAAGCTGAACAAAACAAGACTGGAGGGCAGAACAAACATAAAGTCACGTCAGGATGTGATTAAGAACGATGAAACACAAAGAAATAAAAACAGTTGTAGAGACCAGGGGCCTCATTTATAAAGCTGGCGTAGGTACAAAAACCGCTGTACGCCAAGTATAGTCAACTTCTGGGATTTATAAAAAAAACAAACTTAGTGGGAGAATGTTCCTACCTCCACGCAAACTCTGACCATGGCGTACACATAAAATCTGGGAAAACGGGAAACTGAGATACAGAATAAAATCAAGGAAATGATGAGGTGGAGAGAGTTCACTGCCAACATTTACCAGTCAGTAAAAGAAGATGTGAAAAGTAAGCTTTGATTATTTATTCGGAGAACCAGCAGAGTGGGACAGACTGGAGGTCTAGAAGTGATGTGTGATTGTGAAAAACTTGTGATTTTAATGGTAAAAAACGACATTAACACATTAATAATTTATTTAATATTTATTTCTTTCATAAGTGACCGTGGTATAAGCGGGATAATGCCCTTCGAGGTGTCCATTGTCGTAAATTAACGGACGACGCGGAGGCGTGAACCGACCTCCTCCTCGTCCTCGGCGTTGCCTCCTCCTCGTCGGGTATTTTCCCTTACTTAATCATTTCAACATGCACAGATTAACAGACCCTTCAAACCCAGCCAAATCATCACTAGAAACTATTTCCATTTACAGCTGATTTAGTTCTTATATTATCAGACACTTATCATCATTCTCCCTGACATGTTTCTTCATCAGAGGTGTTACTGGATGCTGTGTGACGTGTAGAAGTCAGCTGATGTTCACCGATACGGCTCGATGCCGACAGGTTGATGCCGCCCCCTGCTGATGGCTTGCCGCTGGAGGATGTTGCTCCAGGTGTGGGAAAGCAGGAACGCCCCCTCATTCCGGTTCATGGCTGTATGGGCTGGCTTTCTGATTTCCAGCTGATGTGTACGTCAGCTCGTTCTGATGAGTCGGATTTACAGGTCGACACCGCCTCAATGAACATCAGCTGATTTGTACACGTCACACAGCATCCACTCACACCTCTGATGAAGAAACATGTCAGGTAGGATAAAACTAAGTGTGATAAGAACTAAATCAGCTGTAGAAAATTATAGACACTATAAACTTTATTGGATTATTTTCATTTATTAAGATGTTTACTTGTTTCCAGCACGCGGTGTCTACACAGGCAGATCACATCTTTATTGTCTGTTTTTATTTTCCTGTTGTAATTTTATCTGAAACAGGTCTTTATTGTAAAGGAGACACTGGGTCTCAGTGGGATCACCTGTATACATAAAGGTAAAATAAATAAAAAAAAACTAGCTACTAAAACTCCCCAACACCCTATCTCTAAGACTTAATCCTGCCATCCGCCACAGGAACTGGATCTCGACCACTTGTAACCACCATCTCATTGTGGTTTGTCACTGTGTTCTAAAGTTGGTCTGGTGTTTTGTGTTAGGTGTCAAAGCGAAGAGATCAGCTGAGAAGGGTCGCAGGAGGAGGGACACTATCTACCTACATGACACCTACACGGTGGAGACAGTGGTGGTGGCGGACTTTGACATGGTCCAGTACCACGGAGCCGAAGTAGCACAAAGGTTTCTGCTGACTGTGATGAACATGGTGGGAGTTCCTTCTCAGGGTGAAAACACTAGTTTTACTAACGAAAAGATCTAAAACCTCTTTGTTTGTTGTGCCTCTTGCAGGTTGACAACATGTTTCAGCACCAGAGTCTGGGAGTCCGGATCAACATACGGGTCACCAAACTGGTGCTGCTTCATGTCCGCCCCGTAAGCTGCTTCCGACTCCCCTCAGTGTAGAAACTTCATCCATGAAATCTATATCTATAATCTATAAACTATAAACTGTAAATAATTTCTGTTCCAACCTCATTTATTTAACATCATAGGAATCTGTTTTGGTTTCATGTAAAAAACTGTCAATGGGTCAGAAAGTTCTCGATGCAGACATGATTTTAGTATCTGTTTTCCCTCTTTCTGTTTTTGAATGTATAATGTGAATTATATTACATTGTAATTGTAATTTAGTCTATATGGACCTTGTCAGGAAGCTTTAAAGGTGGGTTTTCATGGAGAAAAGTCTCTGGAGAGCTTCTGTCACTGGCAGCATCAGGAGTTCGGGATTCCTCGGTATCTTGGTACTAACCACATCACAGGTGGAAGAGATGACATCCCATCTGTGGACACGGCTGTGCTGGTCACCAGGTATGACACTGGCATGGCTCCAGATAAATCAGCATTCATCTCAGCTCTTTGGTTTCATCTTCACCTTGGAGATAAATTTAAATCCTATCACAAAGTTCAACCTTTATGATTCTCAGTCTCAGATGGATGAATATTATTTTTAACATTGTTCACACAACAGAATTTAACATTTAACCTTTGTTTGTTTTTTATATGTCTATTTACGGTTTTCTGTTCCAGGACAGATTTCTGTGTTCATAAAGACGAACCCTGTGATACTGTTGGTAAGTTCCATGGCTGCTTTTATCCCTTCAGATCTGTTTACATCTGCATGAATACAAATTCATAAATTCTTGTCTGTGTAAAATCACACATAAAATGTTGTGTATTTAGTCTGTGAGAACAAGATTTAAAAGTTATAACTTCAAAAATTACAAACACAAAATGTAATTTATGATCAGTTTCTTCATTATGAATTTTTCAAACCACAGCTGTGAAGAAACATGTAACACAGGGTCACAGACACTGTCCATGGAGAAAAAGATAAATCGATTCCACAAACGTCGGAACTCTGTTTAATTTAATGGCACCAAGTGGCTGCTCCAGAGAAAGAAGATGATGCTGAAATACAGGATGTGTTGTAGATCTTGTTTTTTTTTTTAACACTTCTAAAACACACACCACATGAACAGCATCCTCATTTTGTCGGGTGCCTGAAGCCAGCTGCTTCTCTGAGATTTTGAACCGACTGGTCTTGTCAGTGTCTCAAACCATTACATTAAATTTAATGATAGCACAGTGATTATCCCAGCTGCATCAGCACCCTCTTCCCATATTTTTCCCCATTTAAAAACACTTATAAGCTTATACATGAGTAAAACTGACCCCTTTAATCATTCACATTAACATAGTGACATGGAGTTGAGAATATGTCCTTTATTAAAGACACGGAGACCTGTGACAGCCGTGGAATAATGAAGTCCTCTCAACCAACACTTCCCCTCAGATGCATTACACAGACCCAACCAGCAGTTGGCGATCTTTGACTGGACCACATTATTCAAAGCGGCGAGTCAAATTCACAGCAGACATGTCAAAGTGATTCATTGCTTCACAAAACTTCAGTTTTACCATCCCTATGCTTTAAATAAAATACCTTGTTCACACGTGAACTCAACACTGAATGAAGTTGCCTGACTTCAGTGTCAAAGATACATGTAGCAATGCTAATCTTTATTTATAGAGCAGCTTTGTTAGTCACATGTTGTCAGACCTCCACGATTGGTGTGTGTTGAATTCTCGCAAAATTTCACAAGATCATACCCATACGACTAATAAAGTTCTACTAATTAAACAAGTTCACCAAAACAGAACAGCTTGTCATCCACCAAATTATTTTCTCCATTTTCTTCTTTTAGGCCCTCTATGAGCAGCACGATGTATTGCTTCCACTCACTGTTAAAGGGTTTGTACACCCTAAAATTTGTTTTTTAACTGTAAACAACAAAATTTCTAGAAGATAGACAAACTTTCTTCTAAGGGATGTAGATATTTGTGGAAAATGATGTAAAGTAAAAGAAAAAAAAGTCTCTGGTTTCCAACCTAATGACAAGAAAGATAGAATTAAAAACTATTTTAGTCACATATTTAGAGGCATCGTGGAAGGTCCAGAAAACCACTTGCGGCTGCCAGAGTCGCAAGTTTGAGACCCCTGATGTAGTGTTTGTAAACCAAAATTTACTGCATTTTCTTTATGTAGCCATAGGCCTTATTTTAAAGGAAAGAGACATTTTGCGCATAACAATGTGATTAATTGCACAAAAATTCACAAATAAAGCAATGCTGTCGGGGGCTTTATGGCCCTGGTAGGGTTACCCGTGGCAAACTGGTCTTTAGGGGAGGGACCAGACAAAGTGCGGCTCAATAGACCCCTATGAGGAGTACCCGGACTTGGGTCACCAGGGCCCCCTTCTGGAGCCAGGTCTGGAGGTGGGGCACGAAGGTGAGCACTAGGTAGCCGGGCCTTTGCCCATGGGGCCAGGTCGGGCTCAGCTCGAAAGGGTGAGTTGTGCCCCCCTGTCTGTGGGCTCACCACCTGCAGGAGAGGCCTTAGGGTTTGGGTGCAGTGTGAGCTGAGTGGCGGCCAAAGGCGGGGACCCTGGCGGTCTGATCCTCGGCTGCAGAAGCTAGCTCTAGGGATGTAGAACGTCACCTCCCTGGCGGGGAAGGAACCTGAGCTGGTGTATGAGGTTGAGCGGTACCAACTAGATATAGTTAGACTCACCTAAATGTATGGCTTGGGCTCTGGAACCACTGCCCTCGAGAAGGGCTGGACCCTCTTCCAGGTGTAGGCATACTCATTGCTCCCCAACTTGGCATCTGTACGTTGACGTTTACCCTGATGGACGAGAGGGTAGCCTCTCTCCGTCTTTGGGTGCGGGGATGGTCCTGACTGTTGTTTGTGCTTATGCACCGAACAGTTCAGCGTACCCAGCCTTTTTGAGTCATTTAATTTCCACTTTAAGTTAAAAAATTTCATCAAGGGCAAAAATTATTTTAAGAAAACCACAATATATAAAAGGTAACCTCCAAAAAAAACACATTTTCCCCCCTCAGGTATAAAATATTTTATACCTGGTCCCATCAAATGTTGTGGACTCAAATGGCAACCGTTTCATAGAATGACCCTTTTGGAGTCCTTGGATGGGGTGTTGGAGAGTACTCCCTCGTTCTGCTGGGGGACTTCAATGCTCACGTGGGCAATAACAGCGAGACCTGGAGGCGGCGTGATTGGAAGGAACGGCCCCCTGATCTAAATTTGAGTGGTGTTTTGTTGTTGAATTGTCCATAACAAAAACCATGTTCAGGCATAAGAGTTTCCACATTTGCATTTAGCACCAGGACACTTTAGGCCACAGTTTAATGATTGACTTTGTATTTGTATCGTCTGACTTGTGGCCGCATGTCTTGGACACTTGGGTGAAGAGAGGGGCGGAGCTGTTAACTGATCACCGCCTGGTGGTGAATTGGCTCAGATGGTGGGGGAGGATGCCTGGCAGACCCAAGTGTGTTGTGAGGGTCTGCTGGGAAGTTCTGGTGGAGTCCCCTGTCAAAAAGGGTTTCAACTCCCATCCTAGGCAGAGCTTCAACCATTTCCCTGGTGAGGCAGGGGACTTGGAGTCCAAGTGGGCTGTGTTCTGTGCCTCTATTGTTCAGGCGGCCAGCCGGAGCTGTGGCCGTAATGTCGTTGGTGCCTGACGCAGCAGAAATCCTCGAACTAGTTAATAGACTCCAGCAGTTAGGGATGCCATCAACCAGGGTTTTTTGGCCTGTGGGACTCCAGAGGCAGCTGATGGGTATTGGCAGGCTAAGCGGAGCGCTGCTTCGGCCATCACTAAGGTAAAAACTCGGGCATAGGAAGAGTTTTGAGAGACCATGGAGAGTGACTTCTGGATGGCTTTGAGAAGACTCTGATCCACCAGCAGGCGGTTAAGAAGTGGGAAGCACTGCTCCATCAACACTGTGTACAGTGGGAATGGAGGGCTGCTGACCTCAGCTCGGGATGTTGTGGGTTGGTGGAGGGAATACTTCGAAGTCCTCCTCAATCCCACTGACACGTCTTCCGACTCAGAGTCTGGGGACCCTGGTGTTGGCTCTCCTTTCTCTGGGGCTGAGGTCACTGAGGTACCATAGCATACCACATTTATTTATGTAGCACATTAAAAATATAACATATTATGCTTACCAGGAACATACTTGATCTCAAACTGTATGGTGCAAGCTTGGAGAACAGGCATTGAGTTTTGATTTAGTCAGGATATATTTGTGGAGATTGTTGTCAGTCCAAACAGTAAACTCGTGGCATTAATCCAATGACTGAACTTATCACATACAGCCCACTAAGGGCTAAAAACTCAAGCCTGTGCAGGATATTTGGACTTGGAGGAAGACACTTGCTCGCAAAGGCCACAGGTCTTGCCTTCTCATAATTGGCAGAAACCTCTGACAGGACAGCACCTAGGCCATCCATAGAAACATCTGCGGAGAGAATAAAGGATCTTTCATAGGCCAGCACCATACAGTCAAGGTGCGCAGCCTTCACTTTCTCAAATGCACTCTCACAGGCTGGAGTCCAATCCTGAGGGGTCCACACTCGGTAGGTTCCAGCTTTCTCACCTGCATGGCCCTAACTCTTCTCTTCTGGTCTGCTGTGAGAGCAGGCTTAGCAATGGAATAAAGTGCTGGTAAAATAGTACCATACCGAGGAAGGATCTCACTTTATGATGAGAAGGGGTGCAACCAATTAGCATTCATGAGGTCAGGCTTTTGAAAGCTGGAACAGTCTTTCACCTTGTCCTGGTCAACATAAACACCACCAGTCTCAATCACGTGGCCTAAGAACTTCACAGACCTTCTAAGAAAATTAAATTTTTTCTGCGCAAGCTTCAGGTTATTGGCTCTGAGATGATCATTTTTCCCAAGAAAAAGAAACCAGAAAGGAGGGGCTATAACTTAAAGAGAAACATTCATTGATTTTTACAGATCCCTTCAGGTATATGAAAATTTATACACAGATTTTGTTTAATAATAAACCAGTGTTCAAGTTATCTAGGTTACATGGGTATAGAAACCACACCAACCAACGAACATGTACGAACGTGAACTTGTTAGCTGATGTAGATTCACTAGTTTCAGACTTTTGGACCTTCCAAAGCTTTTGAGTAAATATCGCTGCAATTGGATGGATTTGTGCTTTTGAGGGGTGCAAAATTAACACCGGACTTTATTCTTTACCTACTGATCGTCATGTAGAATAAATGATTCAGAGTAAGATGGTGCCAGTGTGGCTGGCATGTCCTCTCTCTTGCCGTCTCTCTTTGAGGAGTATTGTGATATTATATTATATAACAATATGATATTATATGGTATTGATATTATAAGAACTGTAGAAGTTTTGACCGCTTTGGGATGATGCAGATCAGAATCACTTCCTCCACCACTTGAACCAGATGTGATGGAGGAGCTGTGATGCTACATTCTTGCAGGATGAAAGGGACTTGCAGCAGCCAGCTCGTAAAGATCAAACCTGGTTAGCATTCCATCCTGAACTGCTGCAGCTTCCACACCGATCTCCCCAGGAGTATATCCCACACTTTCAGCGTTTGGCCTGGTACCTGTTGTCAGCCCGTATGAGGAGCACCGTGTCCTGCAGTGTCATCCACCCGCCACCCTTCAAAATGGTGGAGCAAACCGCAGGACCTTGCAACTGCTGCATCGAACAGCTGATGCGAATGCTGCATCCATTCAACCAACCAGGTGCACTCTGGTCAATGCAAGGCCCGTTTTAAACAAAACCTTTATTCTCCAGGGTTTCTTCATTTCACTTACACTGGATATCCTCTTTATGACTGAAACCTGGTTAAGTGTCGTTGAGTCCGTTGTTTTTACTGTATTACCTCCTGACTGGAACTCAGTCAGACCACTGGGTGGGGTTTAGGAATTTTAGTGGTTTTTAAGGACAGTTTACATTGTAAACTTATTAATTCACCTGGTGTTAAATAGTTTGAGCTCTACCTGTTTAAAATGGGTTTATTAGATCCTGTGGTTGGTGCTGTTGTGTACCAGCTGCCCAAGTATAACACAAATTTCTTAGGGCCTTTTCACATGGCGTGCTCGGGCCCGGCCGGGCCCGGGATCAGTTGTGTTCACATGCCAGTGCTTCAACCAGGCTCGGGCACGTTTGGTAATGTCAGTGCCAT
>JBAFTA010000001.1:36805225-36820042 GCA_036919975.1 Melanotaenia parkinsoni
AATTAATATCCAAGACACGCTGGTTCCAATAGGATATTACATATGGGGGTGAGACGACATCTTTTTGGAACAGATTGCGAATTTTTTTGTTGCTGTTACCTGGTTGCTGTGAAAAACAGATTTTCCCTACTGGTGAGTCAGTTGGATCAAGGAGAGGGACTGAGGCTGATGGAAAACTGCCTTTGTTTTTAAATAATATTAATGTACCTGAAGGTGTGGCATTGAGTACAAATGAGAATTCTTTGGGGCTGAACGTAAAGTTATTAATCAACTGACCCACCAGTATAATCCCCTTCTTAACCCAGTTTTCAATAAAAGGTGATGTATTTCTAAATAAGATGTCTCTGTTGTTCCAGATGAGGTATTTATGTGGTGAAAAATGATGCTTAAAAATCAGGGACCATGCTAAAAGGACCTGCTTATGGAAGTAAGAAAGCTTCACAGGAAGTTTGTCAACATTATAATTGCAATTCAAAATAAAGTTAAAGCCACCAAAACGAGAGAAAATGAAATGTGGTACAAAGTTCCAGATAGAAAAAGGATTTTTTAGAAAATGTTTGGCCCAATTAATTTTAAATGTGTTATTTAAAGTGGTGAAGTCTAGAAAGTTAAGCCCACATGATTCATAATTGTTCATTACAACAGCTTTCCTTATGTAATGAGTTCGGTTTTTCCATATAAAGTTAAATACGGTCAATGTCTTTATTATTATTTTTATCAACATGTAGGGAGAGAGCAGCATATGTAAGACGGGATATCCCTTCAGCCTTAGTAATTAAAACTCTACCTTTCAGAGATAAATCCCTTTGCAGCCATTGGTTGAGTTTCTTTTGAGTTTTTTGTATAAATGGAGTGAAATTTAGGGAGCATCTTAATTTTTGGTCTTTGTGGATCACAAGTCCTAAGTTAGTGACCTCCTCCTTAACAGGAATGTTGCAAATGAAATATGCATTGCAATCTTCCAGGTGAGTTTGGTCCAACTTCCTGAATTTCAGGTGTGACTCGTCTGTTCTGCCCCATTCCAGGTGCTTCTGTTCTACGACCAGAGTTATGGGATCCACTACGAGTACACGGTGTCCCTGAACACCTCTCAGGACTGGGCCGGGCCGGACCAGACGGAACCGGAATACCTCTACATCTGGACCCACAGCAGCTGGCAGGATTGTTCTGTCCAGTGTGGAGGAGGTCAGAGTTCTTCATCAGCTGATGGAGGAGACCAGAGGTTTCACATGTTCTCCGCTGCACCAGCTCTTCTTCTTTCCTCAGAATCCGAACTTCATAAAACTTCCTAGATTCTGTTAAAGAATAAATGAATGAATTAAAGAAGCAATTATCTAATTTCATGTCATTTAAACTAGTTTTTGTTTTTATGTAGATTTTCTGATGTTAATCTAAAAATGTCCCCGTGTCTTTAGATTTTATTGGTTTGAAGCACTTTGGAGGCCTTGCTGGATAAATGTGCTGTAGAAATAAAATTTATAATGACATTGACAAGAATGTCACAGTTCATCTTCTCAAATAAAATGTCTTCCTTTTTCTCACAAATTTAGCTGAGGATTTGAACCAGCAGCCCGTCACTGATAAGCATTACACAGCTGTTAGCAGCTGTTTCATCTGTCTTTGGAGAGGAAGATGCTAACGAGCTCTGTGAGAATGTTCAGCCCAGGACGTCATGAGACATTTCAGTCCAGTTTACTGATCTAATTCTGACTCTAAACACATGTAACACTGACATGAATGTAAATGTGTGTAAATGTGTGTATGTTGTGCAGGTGAAAGGAGGACCACAGTTTCTTGTATGAGGATAATCAATAAAAGTATGGAGGTGGTGAATGAGAGCTACTGTAACCCTGAGAACCGGTTACTGCCTAAAGTCCAGCTCTGCAACCCTCAGCCCTGCAGGTACAGGTGAGACCTCCACACGTTACTTCCTGTAATTCTTCCTGTTTAACCAAATTCATGGAGAACAATCTATGCATCAGTCCATGAAATCTAATCAGAGAGAAAATCCATGAGATCCCGTCCACTCCTGACGGACCTCTGCAGCAGCTTCAAGCCGATTTACGTTTCTGTCCTGAATTACTGTTTCATCTAAACCTTCAACTGGGATTTTAGAGCCCATCCCAACCAGACTGTTCATAGAAGTTTTTCCGTCTATGACACACTCTAAAACACACTCAGGACTCAAATGGGTCCCTGCAGAAAAAGTGACATTTAACGTAATATTTTTTTCCTATTTTTAAAACTTCAATCTTTTATTCAGCTGCAGTCCTTATCAGAACCATAAGAGTTTTATTTCATTTTTAAATATTCTTTTACATTTTCTGGCTATTCTGTTACATAATGACATCCCCCAGTTATAGCAAGAAAACCAGGTAATGTGAAATATTTTCCAGATATGAATTTCAGAGTGGCCTATTCAGGCCTTATGTATGTATAATAAATTCTAACGCTGATTTGGTTGCTTTGTCTTTTGAGACGTTCAGATTTATATAAAAAACTCGCACTTGGTGTTTTAAGAATAATATAAATACAATTTTTTCTCAGCTTCAGTCCTAATTAGAACTATTACTTTAATATACACTTTTAATTTTATACGTTTTAATAAAAGGTGTGACTCAACTAAACCTTAACTTTAGTAAAACCTGTTGCTGTAAGCATTAACACAGACAAAAATATTGACAATAGAAAGTTCAAAGTGCCTAAAAGGATGCATCTGGGTCCTGTGGCCACATCTGTATTGTATCTGTTAACACATCTCTGTTGACAGGATATGTACCTGAGGATTTTACACTGCTGTAATCAAAACATAAGAACAAACTCCTTTTGATCTGGGAGTGTCAGCTAATTATTCTAAATCTGTTAGAAAAAAGTCTGAATTTATATTCTTAGATTTATATTTTGAATTATATATTCATAAATTGTCTTGTCAATGTCGATTTTATTTATGTAACACATTCACAACAATTCCAGTTGCCCAAAGTGCTGCACGGCGAAGCCTTAAAACTGTTTAAAAATCAATAAAAGCAATAACAAATAAAACATAAAAACAAAGTTAAAATAAAATGGATGTCCATCTGTGTTTAAACTGGAGCATGCTGGTGCAGCAGCTCCAACACGTTACATGGAGACACACCATTTAGAGCTTTAAAAACACGCAATAAAACCTTAAATGAGTCCTGAAACTAACGGGAAGCAAATAATGGCTCCTTGTACTGGGGCGGGGGTAGACCGGGAGGGAGAGGAATGCCCATCCTCAGCGCTGTCCTACGTTTTGTGGAACTCCGAGCGTTAACAGCGTTATAGAGAATTTCCTCTGCACTCTGTGGGTTTGGGAACAGGCAGAGGAGCCAGCGTCTGAGAGGGTACCCACCATTACCTGCAGGTCATGACAGGAATTTCACTTCAGGCTTTAATGGTCACCATTTCTACTAATTTCTTTTTAAGGACTCACCTAGCAGCCGGCCAGCATGCACGGCACCCACCTGCAGTCTGTTCCCTGCACTGCTGTGGGTCAGGAAAAAGGACTCGTGTTGACCCACGTCATCGTGCCTCCATTAGGGATCATCATGTTGGAGTTGCATAAAATGTGCACATTAACAGAATGTATGTGTTTTAGATTGACAAAGACAAATTCATTATGACACGGTTGCCTTTTTGTAAAATGGCAAATGGAACGATTACATTTGGGAAACCAGAGGTTCGCAGAATCAGACCCGGTGAAAGTTCCCGTTGATCTCCTGGACCAGGGTAACGGCTCCTGTCTGTACTCGGTCTGTTGGATCTCAGCTCTTATTCCCTGTCAGCTCTCTTGTGGAGTTTCAGATGAACGCAAATCATCACAGATTCTCCAGCAGGTGTATTTCTGTCAGCTTTAGGTTTATGTTTTTATTTAAAGACTTGATGATTTTGTCCTCAGGTGGGTGACAGGTGAGTGGGGGTCCTGTTCTGTCAGCTGTGGTAAAGGTGTTCAGCAGAGGGAGGCGTCCTGCGTTTCCCTCCTACAAAACGGATCGGTCGTCCACACCTCGGACCGGTTCTGTCCTGGAGGAAGACCTGCTGCTCTGCAGGGCTGTGAGGGTCCCCCATGTGTTGCAGTGTGGGGGGCTTCAGAGTGGTCCGAGGTACATCTCATCACTCTAAACACACATTATTCTGTTTCATATTTTTATTGATGTGTATGCAGGAAAAAAGTACATAAACCAGGAGGCCTTGATGTTAGCATTAAACATGTTGGTATGCACCATTAGAAATGATTTGCATATTTTAAGCAACCAATAACAAAAAACAAAACTTAATATTCAATATGTTGAAATAAATGCTTAGACATAATCTATAAAATAATTGCACTGTTCACATAAACATAGAATAGAACAGAACTTTATTTGTCATTGCAACAAGTGCAACAAAATTACAAACATAAGACAGTCGGAAAAAAAAGGAGAAAGGGGGGGTTACGTTATTGCAGAAAGTTCTGAACAGAAAGAATCTGTTCAAGTTTCCCCTTTTTAATACCTTATTTTCTCTCATTTTAAAAAAGACATAACCTCATTAATCCTTGTCTACTGGAAGGAGCTGTTGTGGGTTTCCAGTAAAGAAGGAGACGGTGTTTAGGTCAAAGATATTACCTCCTGTCAGTGATGTGGGTCAGGGGAGGATTCGGCCACTTCAGTTTCATATTCTGTTAAATAATCCTTCTTTTTTGGCGTTTCTGGCGTGTTTGTCATTATTATTTGGACTAAAGGTGAAAGCACATCATATTTATTATTATTTGCATATTTATTAATGGGATGGGATTTATCAAGGAAAGATGTGCAGGAACAAGCACGATTCATACATCTGAATATGTTTGGGCGTACGTACTTTCCCAGTTTTCAGTATGAAAGTATGCAAACCCTTAGTCCATGAGACCCCTGCTCATTCAGCATATTCATGTAGTCAGGTGGACACATAATGTTGCTGGACCCTAGACCTGAACCTAGTCCTGAAACTAGACCTGATCAACTTCAGCAATCCCAGATCATAGACTGCCCCCACAGGCTTGTACTGTAGACATGATGGCTGCATCACCTCATCCTCCTCTCTTCTTACCCTGATGCTCCATCACTCTGGACCAGGGTAGATCTGGACTCATTAGACCCCATGACCTTCTTCCATGGCTCCAGAGTCCAGTCTTTATGCTTCCTAGCAAACTTTTAGCTTCAATGGTTAGTGGTTTTCTTCTGGCTCCACAGCTCTTCAGTTACTTGAGTTCCTTCACATTGTTCATGTGGAAATGTTCTTACTTTCAGTGTTAAACATGGTCCTGAGTTCTACTGCTGTTTTTCTTCTGTCTGATTCCACCAAACTTTTAATTAATCACCGACCATCATCATTCTTGATGTTTTTACAACCACATTTCTTCCTGGAAGACGATGATTCCCCACTATCCTTCGCGTTTTTAATAACAGTTTCAACAACAGTTCTTAACAGTTCTTTAGTAGTTTCCTTATGCTGGGCTTACACCAGAAGACTTTGAAAAGATTTGCAAAAGACTCTAGAAAACTACCAGCTCACACCTGCCCACATCTAAAGACAAATGTTTAGAGTTTTAAGTCTCAGACTGACTGTGAATCACTGTTTACGAGACTACAACTAGATTCTTTTAGCATTTTTGTGATATGTTGGAAGGCTGATATGGAACAGGGCTGATCTGACCACAGCAAACAAGTGGAGAGTTTCCCTCCAGGATCCATAGGGAATTACACATCATGTTTTCTTGTTAGATCATGATACCGTAACACAGCAGACATTTACTTCTTAATAACCATCCGCTCCTCTTTCTGGACGGTCCACCTACTAGTCGTTCTGTCAGGATTCCTGTTCCTGCTGTTGTCAGAGCTCATCTATTGGCTGTTGATCATGTTTCATCACTGCAACGTGTGATAATATCAGACACGTTTGACCCAAGAATAGAGAAAGATTGACATGAAACAGCGCAGGTTACCAGCTTAAACTTAACGATGGAGATGACAGGAACACGCTGCCTAAGATTTCCTAAAGACTTCTGTTTTTAATCTGTAACCATGAAAATCGCGTGGTGTGAGCCCAGCATTAGTTTTCTCTAACATCCTTTCCACAACCGCAGAATGTGTCTTTCCACATGGTTGTTTAAGAAATGAAAAGCTACTGATTGCATCAGCTGGGGTAAAATAACTTGTTCCAGTTGAAAGATAATCATCCCTGCAGGAATTATCCAACCTGTTTGCTTAGTGAAATCCAGGTGACATCTTCCCTCTGATTTTCTTCTCTGTGTCTCTGTCCAGTGTCCACCGAGCTGTGGTCAGGGAGTTCGCAGGAGGATGGTGTGGTGTACCAACGCTCGGGGGGGCTGTGATCCTTCATCCCGGCCAGCTGAAGAGGAATCCTGTGAGGTTCACTCTGAGTGTTATGAATGGAAATTTGGAGACTGGTCCAAGGTATGAGTCCTGTTTTTTATGAAGATTTAACTCAAGACCGCTAAATCCAAATCCGCTTTAAAACTGTGTGTGGACTCCTTCATCCAGAATCATGTGCCTCCCTTTGTGACAATGTTCCTGCTACTGTCCTCCTCTTTAAGCAGACTAACACACTATGGTGTGTTCCTGCAGTCATTTGTGAGTTTTCTTGTGAACTTATTTACAGACCTTTTGCAGCAGCACCTCAGGGTGACTGCAGTTCAGAGATGCACCCGTCCACTTTTTCTCTTCCGATATCTGAGATATTGCCCGATACAGAAAAACAACCTAACAAATTATATCTCATTGTGCAGAAAGACTGAGATCTTTCTTTTGTGCTAAGGCATGGTCAGACTTTACTTAAAAATGTCCTAATTTTTAAAAACAGATATAAATGTAATGGATTACTTATTGACTTAACAATTGTACACTAGTACAACAATTTTAAATCAACTTTAACAATCTTAAATAAGCTTCACAAGCTCGGTAAACATGTGAAAATATAACAAAACTTCTCCTGGTTCAGTCGGGGCCAGTAGGAGTATAACACCCACTGTCAAATAATGAAGGACTAAAACTGAAAAAGGAAAACAAAAGCTGGACAAACAACTAAACATAAACAAGAACAAAATCTAGAAATGGTTCAGTCAGTGAAATTAGGAATTCACAATCCAATGTAAAATAAGTAAAAAAACCAAACAACAAAAGCTCCACTAGACTGGTTCAAAATAAACAGAAACCAGCTCTTTACAAGGGTTTGGTGCAATTATTTATGTATTTATTTTAATGTCCATTAGCTGGTGGAGTTCAGTTATTCTGTTATTTCTTCATCCACGCTCAACTCCAGTGTTTAAAAACCTGATGTTATTTACCTTATTTAAATGATGGCAGGTCCTCTCTGACTCCACACGGTCACGTTTACAATTCTCCTCCACCTGATGTGTAAAGACACATGCACACGCAGGTGAGCGCACGGCCACCAGGCAGAGAGTGTGTGTGGCGTCATATGTGGCAAAAAAAACAGAGAATAACCAGGCTTCACTAATTTACCCTCCATCCACCCTCCATATTTAACGTTTACAGCTGTTCATCAACGTCTGGTCTAGCATAGATTTAATCTGCAGCTGGATCTCAGCCATGTTTTCCAAGGTCCAGCTCAGCGTCTGCTGCGTTCATCCCACATCGTTGGTAGATGAACTAAACATGACAAAAGTCCACATTAGCTCACATTAACTGATTAAATCTTTCTTGTGGCACAAACACTCTGCAAGCCAGAGTGATGGGATACTTTAAGCCCTGAAATTACAAAATCTGCAGAATAAAACAACAACTTCACTAGCTTTGTAAAAAGAAGTCCAACTTGTGGAGCTTTTCCACACACGCCGGCCGGTGTCAGAGACCTGCTCAGCAGATTGCTGCAGCTTCTGGGAACTTTCACCGCGCACCTTTTCCACGCAGACGTTAAATGTCTTGGCTAGGAGTGTGAGCAAGCAGATGGCTGATCCCTCTACTCCAATTTATAAACAAATGTGAGCCTCTGAGTAGCACGTCGTTAGCGCATGACATCACTGAAAGTACACAGCATAGAATTGCACTAAATAGATCTGCGTCCATGGATCGGCCAGTTGTCACCGATATTCGATCTTGAAATTTCTTCAGTATCGGTACCGATACCAATATCGGACCTGTGCATCCCAACCGCAGTTGGTATCTTGGACCATCAGACTCCTGCTTTATAGGCTGATGGTATGATCCTGGGTCCTTATTTATCAGTCGTACATATTAAATTTAAAATATTTGGAAGTGAAATAAAATCTGTATTTATCAGTCATTTGGAGTCCAGTGATAGGAGGTAAGTCGGTAATCAGCTGATGATAAATCTCACTTGTTCTAGATCGCCTGCTTGTCCTAACCACATTGGTGACAACACATCCCTTTAGAAGTCACTGGTGTTCCTTCAACGCTGTCGTCGTCGTTTCAGTGTTCGTCCTCTTGTGGGAAAGGCCTGCAGTCACGAGTGGTCCAGTGTATGCACAGAGTGACCGGTCGTCATGGCAACAACTGTCCACTGATGCTGAAACCACCCATCTACCGGACCTGCCATAGCGGGACCTGCACTGAGATAGTGAACACCATGACTTCGGCGAGGCTGGGTGAGATGTCACACACACATCATCATCATCATCGCCACCTTGCTGTGATGTAAACCCATAAAAATGATTTCACCAGCAGACGCCTGATGTCAGATATCTGGATAATGTCTGATCTCTGCTCTGGAGCTCCTCCAGACGGTGGTGGACAGATGAAGTTCCGCTACCTTATCGACGACCGGACACACTTACCAGTGTTCGATGTCCAATGTTCTTCATCTCCACTGTGACCAGGACCAACACAGGACGTGGACCTGGATAAAGACCCTATGATGTATCCGGCTTTTTGTCCCTCTGTGGACTAATAAAGTTTTTTTCTGGTGAAATGCGCTCTTTGGATTGATATTTTGGTCATTTTATCAGCAAAGAACTTTAACAAGTGTGTAGAAAAGTAAAAAAAAAACAAGCAGGATGCTCTGTGTCACACAGCTAAACTAAATCTCCTCATGCAGGTCAGGATCAGGACTGAATCAAAGAGAAGATTTGATCCAGTCCAGTGGTTTTCTTAGCAAGGCCATCTTTTTATGAACTGGTTTATATGAATGCAGTTATAAACTGGACTAATGTGGATTCAGATATCCACCATGTTAATCTACATCACCTCCCCTCTTTGGTCCACTGGATGGTCCGTTTGCTTTCAGACTGGAAGAGAATTTAACCAGGAGACTCCCAGTTTTCAAGCGGACCAGAGTTCACTTCTTTGGTCCACACCATGCGTTCACACTGCTTCAGATTAATTGTACTAACCACTGAAATAGACCAGGGTTGTTTAAAATGGGCCAAACAGCACCACTGTGAGTGTTCCCTGTGATCAGTGTGTCCACCCCTACAGCTTCCAGAGGACTTCGGACTGGCCTCAGTTATATTTGAGTTTTCTATGCTGCCTTTGAAGGCACCAGGCTGCTGTTCAGATGACTTTTATTTATCTCTGAACCGGTTGTCAGGAAAACCTGCGTGAATTCACAACGGTGGATTTTAGATAATTTGTATTGAACGAGTCATTTCAGTATTGGCCAATCAAAGCTAGACTTTTTTTTCCTTCTCTCTTCTTTGTCAGTAGATGTTTCGAGGAATATCTCCCCCTAGTGAGCAGTTGTTGTAACTACATGACATTTTCCACACGGTTTGGTCGGCTTGAGAAGAGCAAACCACACCAAAGGTGGGTGGGACATTTTTCTGATTTCTATCCTGGTGGGAAGGAGCCATGAGTTTCATCCTGTGTCTCTGACCTCAGAATACTGATTGTACCTCTTATTCTAAGATTGTGACTAAATCAAAGGCCAGTGACAGAAAAACGTAATCTGCCTGAACGGCTGAACCTTTGGAGATAGCAATCAACAAGGATGGCATGAGATGCTTTTTTCTTTTTTTTTTTTTTCATTTATTCTTGTCAAACAACTTATGTGTTATATATTATAACAGTGAAAAAGAAGATCAAACTAAAGAAATTTGAGGTTTTTTTTTTTATTGAAAATTGGCATTGTATCACAGTAATTTAAAATTATTTAACTCTTACTGAGAACCTTGTAAACATTTTATGTGTCATATAAATTATTGATCACCAAAATAAAAAAATGTTCTTTCAAAAACTAGATGATCCAAAACTGGATTTTTTAAAACTATTAAGATACTGAACTAAATGTACAACAATTTATACACCTATTTCCTCTAATCTGTTGTCTGTTGTCTGTAAATAGAAGAGGACAGTACTGTGCACCAACCCACCTCATCACCACCATACTTTACATCCTTATCTATAATTATCCAATTGAATTTCATTAATTTATTCAACTTTTTGTTCCACGAAGTTCATCTAATTAATTTAAAGTAAGAGTTAATAAGAAAATGTTTAAAGTTAATTTTATTGGCAAAACTTACTCTATTTTATGTAAATTTTACAATAACAGTATGTTTTACTTCTGCTCTGAGATCAGTGACGTCATTCTGATGGAAACAAAGAACCGTACGGATGAAACAATCACACGAGATCACCGGAAATTGGACCAGCTGCCTTCACAATAAAGGCATGAAGTTCATAAAGCTGTTTTTTTTTTTTAGATTTTTCTTTTTCTAATTTGTGAACCAGAATAAATATAATTCAAAATAAACCAGCAAGACATCTGGACATAGACATCTGGGGCCATATTTATCAAGCTTGTATAGGATCAAAAGCGCACAACAGCGTACGACAATTATAGTGAATCTTTGGGATTCATGAAAACCAAACTTGACGGGAAAATGTTCCTACCTCCACGCAAACTCTGACCCAGGAATACGCACAGAATCTTGGAAAACAGGAAACTGTGAGACCAACGGTCTAGAATAAAATCGAGGAAATGATCCTCCACTACAATCCACTATACCTTTCACACCACATGTTTGATATTAAAGCTGTTTACAGAAATGAATAAAGACGTATATTTCATATTAATTCTAAGAGCCACGCTCGGGGGTAAAAAAAAAAGCCTGGATTTTCAGGAAAAAGGGAGATGATAATAATAAGAAGCTCAACCAATAAATATGTTCTGTCATTGTGAAACAAAACTTCATGTGATAAAATCCATCCAGATAAATAAGGAGCCAGTCTGCTGCCAGCATGTAGCATCAGTGTGGAAAGTAGCTTTGGTCCTTCATTCCAGCAGAGCGGGACCAGACTGGAGACTGGAGGTCAAGAAGTGATGCTACGCTAACGAAACACACAAGAGGAGGATTTCCTTTATTTATTTATTCTTACACAATGTTTTTTTTTTTTTTACTGTTGTCTTAATTAGGATGGTCTTTATCTCCTGCAGCTTCTTGTCCACTGGGTTAACAGCGTTGATGGTGGCCCTCTGCACCTGCAGGACTTCCTCTGAGGACACGGCTGCTGCGGTGCTGGGTGGAGTCTCTGGCCGCACCCTCGCTGCAGCACCGTCGACTGGAGCACCCAGGAACTAAAAAGAAATGTTGTTTAACATTAAATAAACTGCTAACAATCTCACATATTTACTTTTATATTTATTACATTTATTTTACACACTAAAACAAAAGACTACAGTACCAGCATCATTACTGTGATTTAGCAGACACGTTTCTCCAAAACAATTCACTGTGGGCTGTAGCGTCTTGCCCAAGACCCCAACTAGAAGATGTGACTGTGGGTTTTGAACTTCGGTCTCCCATATGGGGGACGACTGAGATACCCAGTTCTGATGTCTCTGGCACGTCTTCCCTTCAGACACTGCCATGACAGCATCTGCCATCTGCTGCCTTTCTGACACAAGTAATGCCCAGGCCGTGCCCACCAATTAAACATTTTTACATTTGTGAACGTGGACCATCAGGATCTTTGTCTCACACTCCGAAAAATTCCCTCTTTTTCCCACCCGAGCCATCATGTAAATGATGTGATGAATATGTATTATAGGCGTCCACCTGACCATTTATAGCCACCATGTGGGCGTGGGAAACAAGACATGCGTGCACACGTTTTGATAAATCTGAAAGTAGAAATGCGCTGCTTTTTATGCCGCAGACGTCACCTGTAGTTTGCTTTGCTACACACAGTTTTATAAATGAGGCCCCTGGTGTGCCCACAGAAGATGCAGGAGACGTCAACATGCTTTTTATTTTCTACCAAAATAACTGAACTGATGAACACTTTTTCTTTTAGCAGCTAATCAATATTTATTGGGAAGAGTCTGGATAAGATATTAAAATAGTCTGGAATTAATCATAAACATATTATTTTGATTAGAACCAGATTAAAATGATCACCTTTCTGAAGGAGGGTCACCTGGATGGAGAGAAGGTATTAGAACTTCATGGATGAAGGACTCTGACCCGTTTAAAGACAGCTGATTGGACCTCATAGGAATAATAATAAAATTATGCAAAAATCCTTGGAAACGATAAATAAAATAAATTTTGTCTGTCAGACTCTTGTCTTGAAATTGCAGACCGGAAGTTGTAGGGACCGTCTCGTTATTTTGACACTCGTCTGTTTTCAGCTCACGCAGTTACATCAATTGGAGCCTCCGCATCACCGCAGCTGTGATGGCTGCAGGTCCAGGACAGGACGGGTCCAGTCCGGTCCGGGATCACCGCGTCCACCACCGGAACTGAAAGGTATTTATCAGCCAGCGGGCCTCCATTCGCGCGCTGGGCTTCTCTGTGCGGTTCTACTTTGTTTTTCTGTTGAGTTGATGCTCGTGCGTCTCCCTGTGAGCGCGCCTGCGCGGCGCTGCGGACTCCGATGTTGGAGTCAGTGATGACAAGATGCTGCAGTCCGGTTCTGATGCATCAGTTCGGTCCTGAAGCTGCAGTTCGGTTCTGAAGCTGCAGCTCGGTTCTGATGCATCAGTTCGGTTCTAAAGCTGCAGTTCGGTTCTGAAGCTGCAGCTCGGTTCTGAAGATGCAGTTCGGTTCTGAAGCTGAAGCTCGGTTCTGAAGCTGCAGCTCGGTTCTGATGCATCAGTTCGGTTCTAAAGCTGCAGTTCGGTTCTGAAGCTGCAGCTCGGTTCTGAAGCTGCAGCTCGGTTCTGAAGCTGCAGTTCGGTTCTGAAGCTGAAGCTCGGTTCTGAAGCTGCAGTTCGGTTCTGAAGCTGCTGGCATCCTGAGCCGTTTGCTGGTTCAATGATTAGGGTCCATTAGAACTGATCTAGTTCCAGAACCACTCTGACTGATCATGTTGTTTCCAGGTACCAAACCCCTCCTGAGGTTGGACCCTCCTCCAGCTCGGCAGCCATGGACCCCCTCCCTGAGTATTCCCTGTTTCTGAGCCGGATCCTGGAGGAGCTGGACACAAAGCGGACCACCATGACCTACCAGGATCTGTGCCAGTCTCTGTGTGCCCGCTTCGACCTGGTCCACTTGGCTAAGATCCGGAGCCTTCTGTTCTACACGGCCTGCCTGGACCCCGCCTTCCCCGCCACCCTCTTCAGGGACAAGATGCGCTGCTCTGCTGAGGACCCCCAATCCAGGAAGCTGATGGTGGCCGCGGACATCGTCACCATGTTCAACCTGATCCAGATGAACGGGGATCTGGCCAAAGACAAGATCCTCGTCCCGCACAAAGCGAAGACCCCCCAGAACCAGCTGATGGAGCTGCAGGGGCCCGACAGTGATATATACAACTTCCCGGGTTGTGAGGGGGGAAGCAGCTATGAGCACACCTTGGACGGACACCACCCTCACCTTCATTACAGCCGCCCGCAGCAGCTCCTGGAGGCCCAGCCCCCCCCCACCTCACAACCTTCTGATTGCAACAACTGCCAGTTCATTCCCACCTCAGATCCAAACTTCCTGCTGCGCATCAGTAAAGACCTGAAGTGTGGACCCCCCCCTTTGGACAAGCTGCTCCACCTTCCCCAGCTCTCAAGCAGCAGCCCCCCGTCCGTCCCTCCAGAGATGCAGAGCACCTACTTTTCCATGGACATGGACAGTGAATCCACTACTGACCAGGAGTCCCTGCAGCACCTCCCCCTCCACTCCTGTACGCACAAGAGAAACATCTTCAAGGAGGACTTCCACAACCTCCCAGCCTTCTCTCCACAGGTCGGTAATTTTACGGTAAACATTGATGTTGCTTCATTCCTCTGATCTGATCTCCTGAATCAGGCTTTTCATGTCATGTTCCCTCGATTTTTGACCACCATTCTGGTTCTGTTACACCTCAATCTTTCTTTAGCCCTTAAAACTCCACTAGTTCTCCGACGACCTCGAGCGCTGTGACTTCGTCATCATCAGTGTGTCAGGACGATAGTTTGTAGCTCTGTAGGGTAAATTGTGATGGATAGCTTACCCTAGGTGATACACAAAGGTTATCCAGGCATTTATATCCCGTCCAGGAGGTTTACAATCCAGCCACTAAATGTTCTTTTTTTTCTTTTGATGCCAACACAACAGAATAATACAAAAACAAAGCAAAGTAATGAAGAAGTTGCATTTCGAATAAATCCCTCTGCTGTGTAAAGAATAAATAAATCCTGCATATTAACTCTGGATTTCTCTCAGAGAAAAACAGATAGAAAAGGCTACAGGCCCTCTGCCTGGACGTTGGAGGCTTCTGTCTAGAATCTACATTATAAAAATAGTTTTAATCATTTAGAAACTGGAAAAAAACTATTTTTGCCTGGAAATGATGATGAAGCCACTTCCTGTCAGACTTTCCACCAATCAGAGAGCTTAGATTGACGGTAACGTCCAATCAG
>JBAFTA010000001.1:36830500-36843532 GCA_036919975.1 Melanotaenia parkinsoni
AATTGATGGTTGGTGAGATAATGCTGTATGAATTCTGCATGATGATGATGCAGAACAACATATAGAAGTACATTACATGCTGCATTTACTGACCCTTGGACATCTGATTTTGATCCAAGGGAAGATCAGTTAACACTAAATATTTGTATGTTTTGGATCTTGCATGTTCTTCCTGGGTTATCTCTGGGTACTCTGCACGTTACTGCTGCACATATTCATGCACGTTAGGTTAACATGCCTAAGTCTCTAGGAGTGTGTGAGCATCAATGGTTCTCTGTGTTGGCACCACGATGGACTGGTGACCTGTACGAGGTGTACTATGGCTCTTGCCTTTCTAGGATAGGCTCTAGCTACCCTGTGACCCTTAATTGGACTAAGTAGTATAGGAACTGAAAATCTGAGGTGTCATGGTGTTAAAATATGTCATAAAGTGCACATGTGCATATGCATGTAGATACAAATGTTCACACAGCCCTTTACTGTTAGTCCCTAAATCACAGCCTTGCAGACTTGCAAAACTTATTATGCCATGAGGTTTTTGACTCTTTGTCACTTTGTACCTATCTGTCAGCCACCACACTCTTCTTTTGCTCACACACACAACACAAACCCTATCTCTTTCAATGCAGCTCAAAGAGCCATCTCTTTAGGGCCTCTGAAGCTGAGGTGGCCAGTGGCAGTGAATGCAAATTACCCCTCCTGCACACACACAGAGCTCCCTCTGCTAGGTCTCACTGCTCAGTGTGCCTCCCACATCACTGAATGGACCAGAGAGAATGAGAAACAAAAGGAGGGATTTAAAGAAGGAAGTGTTGTGAGAATAGATGAAGCAAGCAGGAGGTTATCCAGAGGTAAGGCCTCCCTCTTTGGTGGCGCATCTCTTTTGACATATCCATGCATGAAAAAGCCAGTGCACTGCAACTTGATTCATCACTTTTAAGCAGGGGGCTGCTTGGTTCAAGTAAACGCTTTCAGTGGAGGAAATACAGCTCATTTGTGCAGCTTTAACACCTAGGCAACATTTGTATATGCATGCTTTATTTAGCACACATATGTACAAACAGTTCACATAAAGTGTAGCGTGACAAGTGAAAGATGAGTCACATGTCCACTAAAAGACAGCACACAATGGTCTTAAAACAATAAACTTCTAAACTGCCATGCAAAATTTAACACAAACTCTCCTGTTAAAACCAGGCACATTAATGATTAAACTAAGAAAACAATTGTAGATAAACAGAAGAAAATGACTTTGTTCTTCATAAATTATTAATGTAATGCATGTAAAGGATTCACTATATCAGTCAAGTATAAAACACTTACACATGGCATATATTAAACAGCTATTGTGTGTGCAGCCATTGTTTGGTCTATATGTTTCTACAAAATTTTACATCATTATTATTGTCTGACAGATTCCTCTAAAATGCATATCCTTTTTATCATTACATTGTCTTCTAATGCCCTTCAAATACTTTAAACACTGTTGTACATTTAAGCAGCCCAGAAGTCATTTGGCAGCAGCTTATGCTGGCGGCAGAAATTTCAGGACCATGGACAGCGTATCAGAAAACATGCCTGACACATTCACAGCTACTCCTGCAAATGTAGTCATTTGAGCATTCACTACCAATTATATTGTACATTTAGAGTTGTGGAATTATGCTTAAAAGTTCTCCCTGTTTTACAACAATCTCTTAAATTCAAAGCTACATAGCCAGCTGTCAGTGATTGGCTTACAGTGCATCACTTTTTATAAAGCATCATTGAATGATTTCAGTCCTTTGCTAGATCTTTTCCTGCCTTTAAATCAGGAATATTATGAGTTGAGTATTAATCTGAAGTATCATGAGATAGTTAACAGCTTATTAAAGAAACTGATGCATAAACAAATGCAAAACAAGCTAAACCTACTACTAGAAAGCCCTCAGAATATAACCTGTCCTTTTGATGAGTCAAGACACAACATATTTTAAGGAACTTTATCTAAAGAGTTTACTTTTTTTATTTTGCTGCAACTAATATCAACTGTTTATTCCCAATTGTAATTATCTTTTAAACTTGGGACCACCCAATCAATTACCCAAGAACGGTCTGCAGTCTATAGAGACCGCATCATTTTATATTAAATGAAAAAGCTCCAGCTTTAGCTTCTAGGTGGCACAGAAGATTACACTGTTAGTGTGTATGTATGATGTAGTGTTGAAAGATAAGGTGAACTGAAACAGAGATGGCAATTGGACTGTCCATAAGCATTAAAACACATGTTCTGCTGTACAGCTTATGTCAGCTCTGCCTTATTTCCCAAGAGTCTTCAAGTCTAAAAGGATTTTGCTCTAATTATAGAAGACCTCAGTGAGACAAAAAGTTATTAATGGAAAATCCAAACTAGCACATTTGAGAGTAAACCTTTTTTTTCAGTGGGATATGTAGAACAGTCATACACAGAGATGGAGGCAAATAAAGAGATGAGGGGGTAAGAATATATTTATATATATAGAGAGATTTTTTACCTGTCTATAATAAGCATGCAGTGGGGTTTGTTATCATGGTGTCTCTCCTGGTTATTTGACCTAAATTTACCCCCCATGCTCCGTCTCTGCACTACCGTAGTGTTCCTCTCTGTCAGCATTAGCGACTTTGTTTCATCTTCTTACTGGACAGTGATGCCCCACCACTGTAGCCTATGGTGGAATAAGCTCTTACAAGGTTGACCAGAGGCAAAGATGGATTTCTATCAAGGTAGGAAGGACAGATAGCTAAGGGCCACCCCCAGACAAGTTGTACTTCTTTGTGTCTGCACAGTCAGACCAGTCTTCAAAAGGCATTGTTGCCCCACAGCAAGAAGGTTTTGGTTAAAATCTCTGCTGGGGTCTTACTATATGGAGTTTACATGTCTCTCCAGGTAATTTAGCTTCCTCTCATATATAAAGAACATGCATGTTATGTTAATTGATGGCTCTAAATTTTGTGTGTCTTATCTCTGTGTGCACCCTATGATAATCTGTCCAGTGTTGTACTTCTTCTCTCTCTCAGTAATGGCTAAGGAACAGGCTCTAGTACCTCAGTAATCCTGAATATGAGGTAGCGGGTATAGAAAACTGATGGAATATGCCCCCTTCAGGTAACAAAAATGGCGAAAATGCTCACTTTTTCTTTATAGGAACTCATTTACCAACCATAATGTTTCACGCAGAGGCTCTGAAACTGACAGCAACAACTTGTAAACAAAGAGAGGAGACTGATGGATTTTACCTGACTGCAAGGCAACGGCAGTTCAGTGTCAGTTCCACAGTGTTGGGCTTACATCTGCGGTCCATTAAAATGTAATAAGCTAACTAAATCATGTCAGAAATCTACCCTTAGCAAAATCTCTAAACCAAAACAGCATAAAATGGAATTTTGTATGTGGACCATGGCAGCTGTTGAATCACCAAATCTGCTGCAGCTTTTTACTTGGTCTCACATGAGCTGTGGCTTATGTCTGATGCCATCAGACAACTGACGACAGCCAATGTTGAGGAACTTTAGGGACATAAAAAGTCCTGTCCACTTGTTTAGCTTGTCACCTAATCCCAGGTATTTGCCAATGTTACTATTGAGGATTTTCCACTACAAAAAATTATTAAAATAAAAAGTTCCCCTAACAAGCTGCAAGACAGAATCTTAATTTATGTAACAGTTATTTGCAGGCTGATTAGGTAATCAACTAATTTAGTCCATAAATGATTAGGAAAGAGCAAAAATGCCTATCACAACCTCCCACAGTCCTTATCAGTCCTTATAATATTTTTAGTTTGTAATCATATCAAGGAAAGAAATGCTTTGAAAGGCCAATTAGCCTCATTAGAATGAGTAGAATAATTCAGTATTTAGGATTCTGTCTCCTAAAATTGCTTAAATTATCAGTTACGTATACTAGTTGATGATTACTTGAGTAGTCTATAGGCATTATTATACTCTCAGAGCCCTGATTGAGTGAAGAGTTACAAGAGCTGAAAACTGCTTTTGCATCACAGCAATAAAAAGAGTTCAAAGCCAAAATGGACATTTACACAACCTCAGTGATCCTGGACCATACTCTGAGGTTATTGCACAGATCAACAACAAACCTTTATTTACAGGGGGAATAGCCAAGGGGTTGAATAGCTGTTCAAACACAGATTGATCCCTTCTTGTTTTTCATAGACAAAGGCAAGAATAGACAATATACCACTGAGATTACCTCAGAGATGAAATACTACATGAAATGGCAACCAAGCAGCCAAGCCTGTCGGCATTTTGATAACTTAACATAACAACCTCCCACCAAAATTTTTCTTGTTTCCTTTCACCACCTCAACCTTCCTCATATGTCAAACAACATAAAGACTCTGCTCTTCAAAGGTTAGCCTAATAAAGAGCACACTTAGCTCTGCTGACAAAACTGCAAATGTCAAAATGCGTGAAAAGCGGGCTTTTCTCAACAGACTTCTTATCTCTTACACGAGGAGGCAGACACTAGGTGCTGTTCTGACAGAGCCAGGGTTTTATGGGAGATGGGGTGAGAGTCTTTATCACTTCTGGAGCAGAGGGAATCGTGCCATTGAGACTGGGAATCGACTGACTCAGAGCAGACCCACTCGCGCAAAGCTTTGCAATTTGAGCTAGACTTTTGGGAGTCTTCTTTTTTCTATTTAAATTTCAGCCCATTCTTGGGAAAAATCAGGTTTCTAATTTGATAGCATATGAAGTTTTAATCAATCACATCATTAAAACAAGTTAGAGATTAGATAAATGTCACTGATTGCTGCACCAGAATGTTAGTGTTTTGCTGGAAAACTTTGAGTCCTTGCCTACGTGAGGATGCTACTTTGAAATGTAACATCTACCTGAACATAGTCTAATAAAGATTTACCCTGACAATACTGTAAATATTAAAATGTTCCTGCAATGTAGCTCATACCACCACTATCTGGTGGCACACTGCAGCCTTATTAATTAGCTTTAACCAGTCACTGGCAAACATGTTGGATTCTTATCTTATTCTTGTTTTTATTATACTAAACTCTCAGTGTGTATTTTTCTTTTTGATTCTTGAAGTTAACCAATCAAAAGTGGCATCAAAGTAAAAAAGTGAACAAAGTTTAGAAAATGTTGTGGTAGATGGAATTTGAACTTTTTTTTTTTTTTCATGGCAACTTGCAGGTAAACATCACCTCCCTTAAAAGTGTTACTATGGCAACTGTTTCATGTGATGTAAAATGTGTATTGATTCAGCATTTTGATCATTTAATTTTATGGAAATCAGGGCCCCTGACAGCGTCCCAGCAGCTACAGCTACTGCGAGAGGCAGGGTACACGAGGACAGGTTGCCAGTGCATTACAGAAATTGTTAGTATCTTACGTTTTCTATTGTGAACCTATGCAGCCTTTTCATGATGGGTCAGGACTGTTTTGTCTTAAATGTGCATATTCATAACAGTTAAAAGTTTTAGATTTTTAACACTAAATAATGAAACTTCCTTTTATCTGAAACTGACATTAAATAACATCCTAGGCTGTGATACCCCCAGCATACAGTGAAATAAATATCTTCATGGACTATACTGTCTATAGACAGATGGGTGTGTTCGTATGGGGTATCTCTTCATTAAAATCTGTGCAGTGTGCAGCTGTCACATGACAAATAAAAAAAGTAACTATTGATTTCTTGCCTTGTTTTGACTGCATGAAAGGTTAATATTCTTAATTGCAAAGTAATTTGTGAAGTTTCTTACAGTTCTTAATTTTGTAATTACTGTATAATCCAGACAAAAATCCGGCACTGCTGTAATTGTGTGTAAGTGTGTGGTAATTTAGACTGAGCCCTAAAGCACACATTTGTCCAGGTAGTGTGTGCATGAATGCATGAACAGATAAGCCTACAAGTGTGTGTTTGTATGTGTCAGGCTCCAAGGGGAGAAAATGGCTTTAACCTTCATGCTTATTCGATCATCACCACTCTGTAAATGTCACTCCATCTGCTTCCCCGCTGCTTTCTACATCTCTGTTTACCTCTCTGATTCGCATAATCCGCCCGTTTCCTACTATCATCGTTTTATCTGAAGGTTTCCTCCCTGATTTCCCATCACTTTGTGTCCTAACTTTCTCCTCTTCCATCTAGTTTTTCTTGCCCTTCTTCAATCCCTTTTCTTCTTTCCTCCACATCTTTTCTTTCACAAATTCACTTACAATTTCTTTGCCTTTTGAAAGGCCTTCCAGTCACATTTTCCTCCTCTGCCCTTATTTGTTGCACACCTCTAATACAAACTGACTTTTACCTCTTTTCTTTCCTCAGTCTAAATGTCATTCATTCATTCATTCATTCATTCATTCATTCATTCATTCATTCATTCATTCATTCATTCATTCATTCATTTATTCATTCATATGTGAGTATGTCTTAAAGGTTTTAATTTGACCAGAGCCACGATGCTCACAGCTCTATGGGATATAACAAAATACAAATACTTACATCATTGGGCTGAGGTTCACTTTTAGGGAAATGCTGAGAAAGGTCCAATGGTAAGCTCTACTCAGCTTTCCTTGAAGTTTTTGTGTCCCTTGTTGCTACTGGCTAAAATATAAGAAACAAAATACTCAAAAATAACCTCATTAAAAACAACTTGAAAAGGTCTTAGTATTCCACAGTGTACTGTAATACACAGTAAATCAATAATTCCTAGACATGCAGAAAGAACGGATGGCAAAAAAACTCAAAGTGTTCTTAAGTTTTGTTTTAAATGATTCACAGACATCTCAGCAAGTACTTTGAGTAAGAAACACACCTACTCTGTGGAGGTGAGGTGGACAGTTGAAGACAGGTGGAGTCGCGTGATCTCTGAGCCTGACAATCTGACCTGTCCTGTCAAACTCACCCGACTTGAAGTGCTCACTACAAAGCTTGGATGTAGCAACAAAACCCTCCCTTCTTATTGCAACTTCCCATTACTTCCTCAAATCTCTGTCACTGGGAAACCTTCATAATATGAAGGGGAAAAAAAGAAGAAAAAAAAACTAGCAAGAGATAAAACAATTGCACTCTCTAGCAGTCTGACTAGCACATAATTATGCTGTCCCCTGCTGTTTGATTTCTTGTTTGTGATGTTCGCTTAAAAGCAAGTTGCTTTGGAGAAAAGTGTGACTGTTGACTTGTAGATAACATGGAATACCACCTTTTTACCCTTAGCATTTTGTTGATAGCCAAAATGACGTTAGTTACAATGACATATTATTAATAACCAAAATTACTGTTCAGTCTTACTTGTGAAAGGTAATGCCACGTTATCAGCTTTCAATATTGCACTGTTATTGCAGCCATAGGCTGCACAAATTACAGGCATAGTTGCTGGCGCTGTCTTGACTCTGACCGGTTCTGAAGCTAGCCGGGAATGTGGCGACCCATCCAATATGGCGTTGACGCTGCATTACGCTCCAGTGTGTAATGAACGTATATTTTGTCTATGTTCACAACATACAAAATGGCCGACTAACCACTTGGCAGGAAGACGACGTTGTACCTTTACCAAAATAAAAGTATGCACTTCAAAATAAAATGCAAATAACACTACTTAAACTACTGATTACATTCAACTGATACATCACAAGCATAGGTGTGAAAACCAAAGCTCTGCCTACCGATGACATCTCCAAGTAGCAGCATGTACAGATCCACGGAAGATGCCATAGCAACAGCCCTCCATGCTGCACTGTCTCATCTGGAGCAGCAGTGAGCTACATGCGGTTACTTTTTGTGGACTGCAATTCTGCCTTTAACACCATCCTTCCCCACAGACTGGTGGGCAAATTGATAGATTTGGGCATCTCACATGCTACCTGCATGTGGATCAGGAGCTTCCTGTCTGGTGGCAGTCAAAGGGTGAGAGTGGGCCCACACACATCACAGCTGTCAACCTCAAGACAGGCTCCCCACAGGGCTGTGTGCTGATCCCCCTGCTATACACCCTCTACGCCCATGACTGCATCCCTACCCACCACAATAATATCGTCAAATTTGCAGATCACAGTGGTAGGACTCACCTTGAGGGGGGATGAGGGACAAGGTAGACTGTGTTGTGTAGAACAACAATTTGCTTCTCAACACCTTCAAAACAAAGAAGGTCATATAGGACATAATGCCACTGAAGATTAGTGGGAACTGCCTGAATGATGGACTTCCACTTACTGGTGGTCCACATTGAGGAAGATCTGACCTGAAGCATGAACACCTCTGAGCAGTGTTGTTTTCGTCGACAATGACAAATTTATTTAGTTGACGAACCTTTTTTTCTTGACTATAACAAGATAGTGACAAGCTAAAAATGGCTCTGATGACAAAAACATGACGAGACGTTTGTGAGATTTCGTTAACGAGATGAGCCAAGATGAAAATGTTCAAGGGCTGATTGTCTGACATTAAAAACACGTCATTTCTGCCTGTTGTGAGCACTATCTGTCAGTAAGCGATGCTGCTGCACCTTGGCAACCATCTGACGTACAGCGCACACAAGCAAGCAGTTTATTCATTCATAGATGAATCATGGCGGCATTCTTGACGAAGGGGTTTGGTGGAAGCGCTAAAACGATATATGGACTATGATCCATCATAATTTCACTGGCAGACCAGGTCAAGTTGAGCATGTGTTCCTCATCCTTTGCTCATATTTTGGACATGTGTGTGTTCAGGATGGAGTTTTACACTTCAGAAAATTCTCATAAATAAAGCCACAGTTAACAAAGTAAGGATGTTGTTGCTCTTTGCTTTTTTGGAGTAATTGATTCCACAGGTAGCACTTTATTGGTGTAAAGCATCACCCTGAGGAGATCAGAAAGTATTTGCTGTTGGTTGGAAACCTTCTAAGTCTAAAAACATTCCTTTTAATTTTGTAATTATTGATGAAAATAACCAAACAACAAGCTCAGAATGTGTTGTTATATGTTGAACTTATAGATCTGTTATTTTCTTGTGTGACATGTTTGTATGATGAAGTAGGGTATCAATTAATAAAAAATATTAAATATAGAAATAAAAGGTTTCTGCCCAACAGCAGCTAAGTAGTACAGCAGCATTTCATCCCTGTTGAAGGGAAAGTCTCGGCTAAAGCTGTCAGTCTGGTAAAGGATCTGGTTATTATGTAAAAGCATTAAGGTTAACTTGTTTTATGAATTACTTGTTATAACCTTGATTCCACTTTTTAATAAGTATTATTGACCTAAATTAATTTGTTGAAAGACTAATACTTTTTTTTATTTGACTAAAACTATCAAACTTAGAAATTACTAAAATGTGACTAAAACTAATAAGCATTTTCATCATCAAATTTCACAGAGACTGCTGGTGTCCTTCTACTGGTGCTAAATCGAGAGAATCTAAATATACTGTATGTGTGTGGTACAGCAGCTGCACAGAATCTCAAAGGAAGGCGCTCGTGGGGGTCATTAAAACAACTCAAAGGATCATCTGTTCCCCTCTCTAAACACTCGAAGAACTACACAGTTCCCATTGCCTTAAAGAAGTACACAATGTCATTAAGGACAATTCACACCCTGGCCACTGAACTGTGGCGGTTAGGCAGACGTTACAGGGCAATAAAAAGCAGGACAAACAGATTAAAAAATGTGTTTTTCCAACTACAGTCACCTCATTCAATACTGAAAACACTTCCAATGTGCAAAATGTTTTCTAAGGGACAGAATATATGTCTGTGTTTGAGTGATGGGTCTCTGATTGTGCTGCTTTTTATAAATGTGGCTTTTTTGGCCTTTAGTTTTCCATTTTATATTAACTTTATATGATACTGTATGGCACTTTTAAATTAGATACTAGTTAAAATGACAATAAAGGTATTCTATTCTATCATAACTTTTACTGTTTTACCATTTGCCTGCTCAGAGCCAACTGTTGTCCTACATGTATGTAATTTGGTTGTGTTTACCCACAATGCCTCTCATTGTTGTCCAATTCCTCTATTTGGTTCTCTTAAAGGAAACTACTTTTGAAGCAAACTGGTCCACCTACCTAGAGTTTGCTTCCTTGAAATGAATCAGAGCTTGTTCCTTCATTTACACATCTCTGCACAAACCAGACTTTCTGAGGAAACAACTGGGTTTGGAATCAGAAAGGCTGATGTCAATGCAGTTAGAGTCTATTTTATTCTCTGTTGATGCACACAGAGCATGAAAACACAGCAGTCATTGGAACAACGTCACTCACAAATATAGGGATGACTAACTGTCACAGTTTAGGTCATTTTGATATGTATATCGTGATGAAGGTATATTTTTGATGTATTGTGCAGCCCTTGTCTGGACTGGACCACCTATGGGGTCAGAGTTGAGTCCACTGGTGGACTTCTGTCTGTTGCAACATGCATGATGCTTCATGCTGACCTGAAACAGAGGACATGTTGAATTAATGATAAGATGACCTATAAACTGCTACTGCTCTGATTCTCTGAAGACTCTCAGAGTATTTCTACACACAGTGTTTCCATATCTGAAATCTTTTTTACAACACCGAAGGTTAAAGCCTGACCTCATTACAGAACTACCACAAACCCATCAGTCGCTGACTAGTACTGTTTAAGTTCACATTTGACCAAGACTGCATAAAAGTTTAGCTCACAACAGACAGCACATTTCTCATGTAAAACAGTACCATAAATATTTTCCAGTATATTTCCAGAGTAAATCACAAATTTTAAGTGTTTATCTAGAATTTATTTATTTGACAATGAAAGCAAGTTGATTAAATTTGCATGACTTTCTGAACCATGTGCTGGTCAGCCTCATTCAGCATCATGGTGATTACATACTACATTGTGATTCTATTGAATCTATCAGGAGTTTCCTCGTACTTTATTCTATTCTACAGTCATTTAGCAGACGCTTTTATCCAAAGCGACTTACATTTGAGAGTAAGAACAACACAAGAATGATGGGACATCATGTAAGTAGTAAGTAGTACTTGCTGGACATTTCTTTAGCAAAGATTTGAATGATGCTGATGATGATTTACTGTCTCCTCTGCTGAAAACTGATCCACAGTCAATGGGGAAGAGGGGAAGAAGGACTTATCTGGGATTTTAAAATAAACCAAGCATCCAGAGCCTTAAGGAACTCCGGGCGGACCTCATCCATCCCTGGTGCCCTGCCACAGAGGAGCTTTTTAACCACCTGAAAAGTTTTTTTAAAAAAATGTAAAAAGTCACTCTAGTAGAGACACCCATAAAGTTTTTAGATGAAACCCTACTCCAACACACCCAAATGAATTTCCTCATCCTCATAATAAATCTTTATTTGTATAGCACTTTTAAAAACAAAGCTTGGACTGAAAAAGCTGGGTCACCTCTGGCCTTGAGTTTCGACCCTGGCACAGCCAAAAGGGACCTGCCTGAAGATCTAAGCCTGCGGGGAGGCTCGTAGGGTGTCAGTAAATCTATAATGTAGCCGTGTGCCAGACCTAAACAAGCTTTAAAAGTAATCAGTAAAACTTTAAAATCAATTCTAAAATGTACAGGGAGCCAGTGCAGCGAGGCTAAAACAGGGTCATATGTTGTCTTCTACTAAAACCAGTGAGAAGCCGAGCTGCTGCCTTTTCAACAAGTTGGAGGCGAGAGAGGATTTATTGTCAAGACCGGAGAGGAGGGAGTTGCAGTAGTCGAGTCTGGAGAAAATTAGTGCATTGATAACTTTTTCTAAATGGGGCCGGGAGAGGACTGGTTTGATTTTACTGATGGTGTGGAGGTGAAGGAAACAGGACTGGGTGACTTTTTTGATGTGAAGATGAAAATTAAGATTGGAATCAAGTATAACACCTAGGTTTTTGGCAGAGGGGGTGATGTTAGAGGAGAGAGGACCAAGACTGTCTTCACTATGGGCGGTGGAGTGAGGAGGGTTGATTAAGATCATTTCAGATTTAGAACTGTTGAGTTGTAGAAAGTTTTGTGCCATCCAACTGTTCACATCGTTGAAACACTCTAACACAGCAGCTCGGCCTCCAGTGTCCCCTGGTCTCAGCAGGAGGTATATCTGTGTGTCGTCCGCATAACAGTGGAAGGACACGTTATGGCGGCTATAACGTGTCCTAGGGGGAGCATATAAATAAAGACCAAAATGGGACCTAAAATAGAACCTTGCGGTACACCACAGGCAATGGGGGCAGAGGAGGACGTAGAATTACCTATGGTAACCGCAAAGGTTCTACCTAAAAGATAAGAGTAAAACCAATCAAGTGCAGTGTCTGTGATGCCAACCCAGGTTTTAAGACGATCAATTAAAATACGGTATCAACGGTATCAAATGCAGCACTCAAATCTAAAAGAATTAAAGAATCAGAATCAGAAAGCCTTTATTGTCATTGTAAACCAGAGCATACAACGAGATTAAGGGGTGCTACTCTTTATGGTGTTTGCATCATAATAAAAAGAATATTCGAAAATGTTAAAAATAAAGGCAAAAGAGGAAATAAATAGAAATAAAATACTTAAGGTAAAATAAAAATATGGTAAGTACTAAAAGCAGATATAAACATATATTTATAACTGAACGTATTGCACTTAGAATACTTATATTGCACAACGCGGTTCAAGTTTCACAGTGGTATAATACTTGTTCCAGTATATTGCACGTGTGTGATGATTCGTCTTGTTCAGTGTGTTCTCCTTATTGTTAGGTTTGTTCATGGGAGTTCAGGGCTCTGATGGCTCTGGGGAAAAAGCTGTCCCTGAGTCTATTTCTACGGGCTTTGTGGGCTCTGTAGCGCCTGCCAGAGGGCAGCAGGTTGAACAAGTGGTTGTTAGGGTGGAATGGGTCCTTGACGATGTTTGAGGCTCTGCTGTGGTACCGAGAGCTGGCAATTTGGTCCATGCACTCTCTGCAGTGCTCTCCTGTCTGCTGCTGTGCACCCAGCATACCACGCTGTGATGCAGTACTTCAGGATGCTCTCTACGGTGGCTCGGTAGAAGGACACTAGCAGCTTCTCATCCAGGTTGTTTCTCCTGAGTCCTCTCA
>JBAFTA010000001.1:37073602-37085130 GCA_036919975.1 Melanotaenia parkinsoni
AGGGTCACTTCACTGAAAATCAGACAAACACCGTTCCGGTGTGGAGGGAGGGCTAAGTCTGCTGCTAACTAACTATGGGAAAAAAATCCCAATTTTCATTAAATAAATCAACAGAAATGAAAAATTCGATTTATTGATTTTATTGATTATTCGCCCAGCCCTACTTCAGATTTTAAAAAAGTCACAATTTCTGTACATTATTCCTTGAATCGGGATGTAAAGGAACAAGTGATTTATCCAGATTTGGTTATGTAGGTTATTCCAAATTAATTATTTGATTCAACCAAACCCATTTTGGCATTGTCCTCGATAATTTAAGGGAAATAGATAAGAATTTACTTTTATAAATATACTTCCCTGTATACTTTATATTCTTTACGTTTCTAAAATAGGAGTATATCACTGCTGTAAGACAAACCATCAACAACAGATGTCCTTTAACATCTTTGTTCCTGCTGCAGAAACATGAGGACTAGGTGGCGGTTTGTCCCTCTACCGTCCTCCACACTAATGGCACAAACTTTAGCCTTAAACCAGGAAAGAATATTCCAGCAACCTGCTGTCTGAACCAGGGCGATTCAGTTCAGCCCCACGAGAGACGCAGTTCACAGGTTATGGATGTTTTCCTGCTCCAACACACCTGACTAATTAATGAGTCATTGTCCAGAGCTCCATAGGCTTTTGGATCCATTTCATCTGAGTCAGGTGTGTTGGAGCAGGGAAACCTTGGTCTAACCTATTTTCTGATAACATCCTCACCATTCACAAGTTAATTTATCTTTCCTCATTTCATTTGTTGTCTTTCAATTGATGTTCAGACCTAATATAATATATGCAGGTAAATAATATGTCATATGTATAATATGTGAATGCAGCAATAGACTAATTAAAAAAGAAGAATACCTAAGTTTCAAGAGGAACCTTGTGTCTATAATGTCCTCCTGGCAAAGCTAGCTTGTTCAGGACCACCATTTTGTGTGCTATGAAGCTGGACAAGTTATGAAATATCTAAACATCTGCATCAGATCAAAGATTTAAACATCTAGAATTAAAAACATCTGAATTTAGCTGCAGTCAGCATTAAAAATGGGTAAGTGAGATTTAAGGAGTCTAAGAGCTCAGAGGCTTGGAAATGACAGAGGTAACATACCTGGATATTCAAAGCTGGCATGTTCAAGACGAGTTTATTTGTATAACAGATTTCATGTACAAGACAATTCATAGTGCTTCACATAAAACATTAAAAGCATTACGGTAGTACCAGGACTGAAGTGTTTCTGCTATCTGTGCTCAAGCAGATTTCATTCTGCTTCACAACTGATTCGGACTGTGACTGGTAAACCTGCTGGACATGATGGACATGCTGGACTGTGAAGCTCCTGTAGGGAACGTGGTGGACATGGTGGACTGTGAAGCTCCTGTAGGGAATCTGGTGGACTGTGAAAGCTCCTGTAGGGAATCTGGTGGACATGGTGGACTGTGAAGCTCCTGTAGGGAATCTGGTGGACTGTGAAAGCTCCTGTAAGGAATCTGGTGGACATGGTGGACTGTGAAGCTCCTGTAGGGAATCTGGTGGACTGTGAAAGCTCCTGTAGGGAATCTGGTGGACATGGTGGACTGTGAAAGCTCCTGTAGGGAATCTGGTGGACTGTGAAAGCTCCTGTAGGGAATCTGGTGGACTGTGAAAGCTCCTGTAGGGAATCTGGTGGACATGGTGGACTGTGAAAGCTCCTGTAGGGAATCTGGTGGACTGTGAAAGCTCCTGTAGGGAATCTGGTGGACTGTGAAAGCTCCTGTAGGGAATCTGGTGGACATGGTGGACTGTGAAAGCTCCTGTAGGGAATCTGGTGGACATGGTGGACTGTGAAGCTCCTGTAGGGAATCTGGTGGACTGTGATAGCTCCTGTAGGGAATCTAGTGGACATGGTGGACTGTAAAACACCTGTAGGGAACATGGTGGACTGTGAAGCTCCTGTAGGGAATCTGGTGGACATGGTGGACTGTGAAAGCTCCTGTATGGAACATGGTGGACTGTGAAAGCTCCTGTAGTTAATCTGGTGGACATGATGGACTATGAAAGCTCCTGTATGGAACATGATGGACATGGTGGACTGTGAAAGCTCCTGTATGGAACATGGTGGACATGGTGGACTGTGAAAGCTCCTGTAGGGAATCTGGTGGACATGGTGGACTGTGAAAGCTCTTGTATGGAACATGGTGGACATGGTGGACTGTGAAAACTCTTGTATGGAACATGGTGGACATGGTGGACTGTGAAAGCTCCTGTAGGGAATCTGGTGGACATGGTGGACTGTGAAAGCTCTTGTATGGAACATGGTGGACATGGTGGACTGTGAAAACTCTTGTATGGAACATGGTGGACATGGTGGACTGTGAAAGCTCCTGTAGGGAATCTGGTGGACTGTGAAAGCTCCTGTAGGGAATCTGGTGGACTATGAAGCTCCTGTAGGGAATCTGGTGGACTGTGATAGCTCCTGTAGGGAATCTAGTGGACATGGTGGACTGTAAAACACCTGTAGGGAACATGGTGGACTGTGAAGCTCCTGTAGGGAACATGGTGGACTGTGAAGCTCCTGTATGGAATCTGGTGGACTGTGAAAGCAGGACCTGCTGGACCGTGATAGCCCCCGTAGGGAATCTGCTGTCTCTGTTTGGCTCTGTTTAATGGCATCCAGTGGCTTTCTGTTCTTCACGGCCAACTGAAGCCGTTCAGATTCAATTCCAGCTCCAGGTTTGAGCAGCGTCCTGCTGGGCAGGAGGACATCTGACTGAAGACATTACTCTTTAACACTCCACCTACACCGAGGCCTCAATGAGATTAAATTATTCCGGCTCTAAGAACCGCTCCCTACATGGGCAGTGCAGATCCAGTCTGGGGAGAGATTACATAAGGGATGCAGTCATGTCCAGAAGAAGACTGGGCAGCGTTTCAGTCCTGTCCCATCGTGTCAGGAGGTGGATCTGACAGCAAATTAGCTGGTTGTTTTCCACAGGTCATCCTGTTGGTCCAAACATCAGCGAACACGATAAACAGTCTGAAACTATTTCAGTCATGACCTTCATTCACACTTCCAGCCAGTGGCTGGTTCAACTCTAAGAACCAAGAACTGGACAGAACCTGGACCGCTCTGTCCTGTTATAGAGAAATTAGTAAGCCCCCCTTTGTGGCCACCCCAGTTCTGATTGGTAGAATATGGTACATGGCTATCTACTTGCTTTTATTACCATATTCTTGGACTATTATTTTAATTGTTTTGATTCAGTTGTTCTGGGTGTTGTGTTCATTTTTGTGCTATGTGAAGATCTTTGGAATGCTCTTGTGCATTAGATTAATTGCAAAATAAATAAAGGTGAGTTGAATATTGTCAAGAATATTTAAATCTGAGTAATCTGAATTAATGACAGAAACTGACGACAGGTGTATTCGTTCAACTGAGCCAACGTCATACGTGACTTAACCATTGTGTGAAAAATGGGAGATCGTGGGGCTGGGGTAAGGAAGATTGAGGGTCTGTTAGCCGTAAAAACAGATCCACATAGATTCCAGCAGCTACGGCAACAGCTTGACTGGTTGATCTTTCACGATGAGGCGGAGGTGAGGATCCAATAGCAGGACTTATAGTAGGAACTTTTAATGACAGAACCAAGAACTCTCAGGGACCACACGACAGGGAAATATCACAAAGATCTGACAAAGGAAAGGGAAAACCAAGGGGTATAAATACACTGAGGGACTAATAAGGAACATGTGAAGTGAATTTAAAAATCAAACCAGGTGAGCAAATGAACAGGAAGCAAAACCGAATATACAATACACAGGTAGAATTAACCTACGAAAATACAAAAGGAAACCAGAACTTAACACTTTCATTTTTTCATTTATTTCACACATGGCTATGCACAACCTCAAATTGTAACAAAACAAGTCAAAAAAATTCTTGGTGCACCACCATGGTTGAAAACGAGCAGGAAGAAGAAAAGATGAAAATACCTGCTAATTACATGACATCAAATCAATCCTGAAAGATCTTTAACACATTTACAATCCTTATAATTTCCATCAATCATCAAGTTCATACAGAGTAAAGATTCTATTTTTATACTCCATTTTCATCTGAAAAATATTTGCACACATCTTTAACTCATTCTGTATTGACTTCCACAATTTGACACCACATATTGAACAGCACATCTGTTTTAAAGTAGTCCTTGCAAATTGGTATTTAAAGTGGAATTTCCTTCTATTTTCCTGGTCTTCTGAATAAACAACTTATGTAAACTCTGCATTCCTCAAACACTTTGTTATTCAGGGCTTTTTATTTTCAATACTTTTATATATATATATTTTATTTTTGGACAATACTTATCATATGCTGCATTTACATGTCCTACATAAACCCCAATCCACTTCTCTTTAAAGACATCCTCCCTAAATTTAGCAGTTGCCTCATCTGTTCTTACTCTTGTATATGTATACAGCTTTTCCTCTTTCCTTATCTTCAATTACCAATCATAAGTTACAAAAACAGGTAAATGATCGGTTGTGTCATTTATTACTAGCCTGCTTTTAACATTATTCTGGCATTTATAATATTTATAATATTTATATTGTCAATCAAAGTAGCACAAGTCGGTTTTTCTGCTAGGCTTAGTGATCAAGGGGTATAATCCTTTACTATATAACGTTTTTTTTTTTAAACCTTTATAAGGTCGATATTAAAATCTCCACACATTATAAAGATTTTATTTTCATTTAGCTTATTCAATATTTCTTCCAAAGTATCTTTAAGTGTTTCCACATTTGACCCTGGTTTTCTGTAAACACAAGTTACAACAATATTTCTCCTCCTTTCCATTTCAATTTCCACAGTTACACACTCCATCAGATCGTCAATAACAACTTATCCAGGGCCACGCCCCTAACCCTGAATATGAAAATCAATACCTTTATCTTCATTTTACCATGTCTCAGATAAAGCTGTCAATTTAAATTTATGTTTCATTGTATTCAAATAATCTTCAATCTTAGTGAACTTTGCGTAGATGTTTCTATAGTTAAAATGTTTTGACGAGAATACATTGTCCAGCTCCACATTGTCATTCAGCTCATCTTCAGTATAATATTTACTAGTGTCATTGATGGAATTAAACACGATTTTCTGCATCGACATCCCATTCAAAGCCATACAATTTATGTTCCATAAAGTCCAATCTTAAAAGGTTTGACCTCTGAGTGGCTCAATCATTAGATTAGTTCAAGATTAATTCACATTCTCTCACAGAACCACTCTGAACTTGTGTATACTGGCGATCTACCCACACCTTCTGAGTCCTGTGTCATGCCGAACTAGAGGACCCAGTAATGACGTTAGATTACCGGATGGTGAGCTTTTGCTCTTGGACCGAGGCGCCTGGCCGCCAGATACCTGAAGTATGGACTCCTAGTCCGGCTCATTGTCTGGAATCTCCTGACACCATATTCAGGCGGTTGTCAAACACCTTGTTTTTTCCATCTTTCTTAAATATTTTCAGTCTTGCAGGAAACATTACGCGCGACTTGATCCTTCTCTCCTACAGTTGTTTTCTTACTTGTCTGTATTTTGCTCTCTTGTTGAAAGTCTCCGTCAAAATACACATCTCAAAAAAACAAAGGGAACACTAAAATGACACATCCTAGATCTGAATTAATGAAATATTCTTATTAAACACTTTGTTCTTTACATAGTTGAATGTGTTGACAACAAAATCACACAAAAATTATCAGTAGAAATCAAATTTATTAACCCATGGAGGTCACACTCCAAATTAAAGTGGAAAAACACACTACAGGCTGATCCAGCTTTGATGTAACATCCTTAAAACAAGTCAAGATGAGGCTCAGTAGTGTGTGTGGCCTCCACGTGCCTGTAGGACCTCCCTAAAACCCCGGCAAGGTCCTGATGAGGTGGCGGATGGTCTCCTGAGGGATTTCCTCTCAGACCTGTACTAAAGCATCCACCAGCTCCTGGACAGTCTGTGGTCAACGTGGCGTTGGTGGATGGAGACATGATGTCCCAGATGTGCTCAGTTGGATTCAGGTCTGGGGAACGGGCGGCCAGTCCATAGCATCGATGCTTCATCTGGCAGGAACTGCTGACACACTCCAGCCACATGAGGTCTAGCATTGTCTTTCATTAGAGGGAACCCAGGACCAACCTCGCCAGCATATGGTCTCACAAGGGGTCTGAGGATCTCATCTCGGTACCTAATAGCAGTCAGGCTACCTCTGGCGAGCACATGGAGGGCTGTGCAGCCCCCAAAGAAATGCCCCACCACACCATTACTGACCCACTGCCAAACCGGTCATGCTGGAGGACGTTCAGGCAGCAGAACGTTCTCCACACGTCTCCAGACTCTGTCTCGTCTGTCTCGTGTGCTCAGTGTGAACCTGCTTTCATCTGTGAAGAACTCAGGGCGCCAGTGGTGAAGTTACCAATCTTGGAGTTTTCTCTGGCAAAAGCCAAACATCCCGGTGTTGGGCTGTAAACACAACCCCCACCTGTGGACGTTGGAGTTACACTGTGTTGTTTAAGTTTTCCCTTTGTTTTTTTGAGCAGTGTATATCCTTCTATCATTCACCCTAACATCCTTTTTAGTCCAGGCGGCTTGAAGCACCCTATTATTGATCTGGGACGCTCCTTATGCCCAATATTTGATCCAGCTGACCTGTGTGCTCTTTCAATGTGGATTTCTCCATCAACCTCCAGCTTCTCCCGTCTCAGGTTCTTCACAAACTCAACCATGTTATTTCCTTCACATTCTTCCGGCACCGAATAAGTTCTTAAATTCTTCCTTCTTTCGCGGCCTTCAAAATCCTCACATTTTGCCTGAAGGCGCAGACTGGATCAGCATTTTTGTTAAACTAATTTCATGTTCCTCGTTTTCTGTAATTCTTAACTCTGCAGTGTCCACTCTTGGTTTCAACACTCAGATTACTTAACTGATTTCCTTCTTCTATGCTCCGAAGTTCCCGGCAGGTTCCACTCAGAATCCTTTGATTTCTCTCAATATTTCAGAAAGTCCCAGCACCGCGTCCACACCCTCACCTGATTGTCCTCAGGTGAAATGTTTGTGCCGAATTTCGATTGCTTCTATTTTTCTTTCTGTTGCTTTTCTGTACTTTAAGATAATATTCTTAGCTGGTTGGCTGATGTATTGTTGCTCAATTTCCAGTATTTGTTCTACATTTAATATCTGTTTTTAGCAGACTGACTCTCAGTAACCGCTGGCAGTTAAACTGGACAAGACTAAAAACCTTAAATCAGAACCCTGATCATGACATGATCACTGGTTTCTCTGTGTTTACTCAGCAAAATGAGTAATCAGTCCTTTCTTTTCTCTGTCAAATGTCTCTGTAAAAGATGTTTATATCTCGTATTATATTCTTAAAATTCTGCAAACAGAATGTTTGTGACATTAAGGCTGGTACAAAAAAAATTCTAAATTTGATAAGATTTTTTATCTGTTAGAGACCTCACACGTGAAGATAAAAAATCAGGCGTTTAACAGTGTTGATGGTACTGTGTGTGGTGGCTCCGATAATTTCATCACAGAACAACAGACACATTACGATGCTGTCCCATAACCGATCTAGAATCTAGTCCTCCGAGCCAGAAATCTGGCATGATCAAATGTGATCGAACAAAAACGAAGAAGAACCATGGCAACAACCGGAAAACACAACACCCAGCATGGCAGCGGACATACATGATGAAGTAATGATGGTGGTCTGGCAACTATTGCTAACAGAAAAAAACAACAAACTGGAGACAGTGTGAACACGAATTTTTTATCCTTCCTTGTGCCTCAGCCAGCTCGCTCACAGTCACAACTCCGGAGTCGTCGGCTTTCCCCACACATGAAGATATTTTGTCGTAAATATTGAACATATTCAGTACTGTTTCTGAGCCGATTGTCTGAATGAATTCACTCTTAACACACCTCAGACCAAATGATAATCTTAAAGCAAAATCTTATAAGACTTAAGATAATTGGGTTTGCCGTCCTTGATCAGAAAGGGGGAAAACAGCCCAATAAGCTTTATGTGTGTACCTTGTTTTAGAAAGAACTCAAAGCTGTTATTGGAGGATTCCACAGACTCAAGAATTCTGTATATCACACACTGATTCTGTCTCTAATGACTAACGTTGTAGTTAGTTGTAGTTTGGCCCCCCCACTGAAGAATTCCTGGATACACCCCTGACAACATTAGACAACTCCTACAGACAGAGGATGCTACACCTAAACGACAAACATCCAAACACAAGCTGAGTGGAGCTTTGTTGCAAAGAAAAACTAAAGAACTACCTCATAAACAGACAACTTAAGAGAACCAGGTCTGCAGGTCCAGATCCAGAGGTCCATCTGCATCACAGACATGCCTGCAACTAAAGTCACTAAATCAGTATTTAGTGGAAGGTAAATAGTTAAATCAACCAGTTCAGTCAGTTCTTTGTTTTAAGGGGGGGGTGGTAGCCTAGTGGTTACAGAGGTGGGCTTGGGTCTGGAGAACCTGGGTTCCAGTTCCTGGTATATAGAGATGAAGCACTGTACCCTGATCAAGGCCCTTGACCCCTGCCAGTTGCTCCCTGGGGGCCGAACCGTGGCAGATGCTCTGTAGAACATCTAGAGATGGGTCAATTTCCCAGTCGGGATTAAAAATGATAATAATTATTAAAACAGCCTCTGCTGATGGCCTGAAAGACATTTTTAGCCCTTTTTCTGGTCCAGTGGAACCACCTGTCTGAGTCCTGATGACGGCAGATGAAATGCTGAATGCCGAGGGTCTGGATAAATCTGGACAGCTTCCTTTGGTTCATGTTTGCTGATGTAATTCCTGAAGTGAATGTTGTTTTTACCCATGGATTTTACTGGCCTGATTCTTCCTGACCCTCTTCAGTCCTCCACTTCGACCGGTTTCAGAGACAGAAGCTGCTGTTACAGCTGTGTTCGTGCTCCTGATGAGGCAGTTATCCACGTGTAACAGAGGTTCTGCAGACGAAAGCATGCTGCCGTGGCTGCTGTGGGTAAAGGTCTCAGGTTTCACGCTCAGGCGGTAGCAGAAAGAGTCTGTAACATGCAGAGACAGCTGCTCCATGTTTTCACTGCTGTCAGTCTGCAGGCTGCAACGCACCTTATTTCCATTTCATTTGTCATCTTCTGTGTGAGAGAGAAAATGCTGATGTTGTGTGTTCCTGTCAGATGCTGAGAGCTGGTATTTAAATTTAACTTTTTTAGCCTCACAGGAAAACACGCTGTCTGTGTTTACGGACAGCGTGTTTTTATTAAAGACACACTCCATTTTTCACTTTCATAACATTTTAGAAACGCTACAGTTTCCAGCTGTTAGAAAAATCAACAGATTACTGGAAGCATTTTAGGCGTCATCCATTATAAAACATGAACAAATAAAAATAAACAGTTTTCTGAATCAAACTTGTAGACATCGTTATGTACATGTTCATCTATCAGAGGATAAATAGTGAAGCAGCTTCGGAAGGTTTTATAATCCCTGATGTGTTGGAAACACTTCCATGTTCTTGGACTTGGTAATGAAGTCACTGCTCCAACTAAACAAACACATTTCCCAGGAATGTGAAAACTGACAGTCTGGTTCATGAGGTTTATTAAAATTCCTAAAGTGGTCACATTTCATTCCAATAACTCCAGGAAAATAAATCAGGAATATTGTTTGCTTTTCCTGAAGACATGCTCCATCCACACCCAGCCAATCAGAAGCAGCAGATGAAAACATCCATCCAGATAGATATACTAGAGAGCAGTGGGCTGCCATGCTCCCCCACACCCAGGAAGCAGTTGGAGGGGTTAAAGGCCTTGCTCAAGGGCCCGCAGTGGTTCACCTCTGTTGGTATGTTGGGCTTGCTCCCTCGGAAGAAAGTTTTGGACATTTTATATTTAAAAGCATCAATCTAGTGCACTTTGAGAAAAAACATCAAGCAGAGTTCGAGGCCAGTATGAATATCTAATAAAGTATCTAACACATCTGGTAGATGAAATGACGGCTCTGGTTCTTTCACTGTGACCTTCTAATTTGAGCCAAGACCTGTTCCAGCTGCACTTGATACCTGCTTCCATTGTTTGACCACCACAGCATCTTTCTGTCCTAACACACTCATTCTGGAAATACAATGTAGTATCAGGGTTAACTTATAGCTTAACTGGTGAACTGAGAATGGTGGTTGTTCACGCTTACTTCAGACGGATATCTGTTCACCTCAAAAATCTGAATTCAGACAACACATTCATGTCAACTGTAGAAAAGGAGTGTTTCACAAGTTCAGAGAAATAAAGCCAAGGTCTACCCTAACCCCCCGAGTACACCTGTAAATTGTTTTACCCATGACATTAGTCCTACGTATATAGTTGGATTTCAGTTTGAAACATCAGATCACAAAATGACGCCTGTGGCTCCACCTGCACATTTACACCTGGATCAGTTTATTTGGTCATGAGCATGCTTTTTGAGATTCCTGGCCTAAAGGTAACCAATGAACTGTAAGGAGTACTCTGCATACATGCCTCAGTTTCAATGGACCTGGGCAAGATATCTGCTCAGACATCAGACTGACTGGACCTGGACCAGATTCCCGGTTAGATATTGGTCTGATTGGACATCAGTGTGGTCTATCCATGGTAGGATCAGAGTCTGGTGGCAGCGTGAGGAAAGGTAAAGAGCTCTGAATCCTTGCTGGATGCAGCCTGATGTTTTCTGTGTGCCCCAGGCCTGCGTGGTCTCCAGACCCAGACCACAACTTTTTAATGTTTTTCCAGTTACCTTCCTCTGAACCAGACTGTGTCACAGGCTGCATTCATCTGCATGTTTCCATGCTCAGACTAACCTTGTTAACACAGGCTGAGGACAGCATGTTCAGTATGTGACCAATAGCCTTTTTCCTGCAACTAAATCTAGACTGCCTGTTAGAAAAAAAAGACGCTCACATGGATCCACTTCATGCTGAGGCAGATTTGTTATTAGAGCTGGATGACTGCTGAGTGAATCATATTACCCATTGTCGCTGCAGGCCTCAGGATGCCTCTAATGATATACATATTTTTAGCACTGCAGGCAGAATGTCTGCAGAAATAAGCAGAATCTGATCCACCATGATGGAATAATGTTGATGACAGCAGCACTTTGAATTCAGTTTGGGTTCTAGAAAAACATTAAATGGGTGTTAACATCTGGGGAGACAGTGGTAAGCAGCTAACAACACCAATGTTGGATGTTATAACTCCACTGAATGGTCATTATCTGTGGTCATCAGCTCATCCTAGTCGGATAGTAGGACCTTTTTCTCCCAGTGCGCCCAGTAGGCCGTTATCATTTATTCACATCTCTGATCACCAACACTGATACAACCAGTTTATGAGCAAAACAATGATAAAAGAGGGGGGGGGGGGGGGGGGGGGGGGGGGGGGGGGGGGGGGGGGGGGGGGGGGGGGGGGGG
>JBAFTA010000001.1:37164242-37174706 GCA_036919975.1 Melanotaenia parkinsoni
ATTATTTTCCCTCTCATTACTGCTTTTCCTGCTTCCCAAAGAACACACGCTGAAGTTTCTGGCACGTCGTTGTTTTCCAGATATAAGGACCATTCTCTTAGCTGATAGGATCTTTAAGTAATGATGTATTAAATCTCCAGTTTCTAGTTGCTGGTTTATTGTTCTTACTTCTCAGAGTGAATGAAACTGGTGTCAGTTTCTGACATTGGTTGGCAGCGGTAATGCACCGTTATAAAGTTGTTTTCAACGTCGGACGGTTCATGCCTCTGCATTGTCCATTAATTTATGATAATGGCCACCTGGTCGGGCATTATCCCTTACTTATACATTTCAACAGTAGAAGCTTGTATGCTAACTTTGATAAAATTAGAATTTATTTAAATCAGTTTAATCAACCATTTTGCATTTTTGCTATATCTGAAACGTGGATTAATGCTGAAAAGGGAGCAGATTTTGAACTGGATAGATATGATTTCAGTTACATAAATAGGGAGGGGGAAACAGGTGGAGCATAGCTATGTATGTGGACAAAAACCTGCAGTATAGAGTGGTGGAAAACATGACAAGAGTAATGAATGATATTAAGTGTATAACAGTAGACATTCTTATGGAGAGGAAGAAGAATGTGAGCTGTATCTACAGGGCATTAGGCTCTAACTTAGAACTCTTAAGTGCGTGGTTTGACATAGCACTTATAGATACAAAGCAGAAGGTATTATTTATCTGTGGGGATTTTAATATTAATCTGCTCAACCCAAATAACCATAAATCAACTAAAGAATTAATTGATACAGTGCACGGTCTGAGCCTTTACCCTAATATTACCAGACTTTGTAGGATTACTTCCTGCAGCGCAACGTTAGACAAACTTATTAGATAATAAAATGTAGAGTGGATTATTAATCAATGACATCAATAAAACCATCTAACAGTTTTTGTTATTTATGATCGTTGTTACAAGAATGAGAAACAGGATATGGAACAGTGGTTTAGAAGTCGGAAGAAACAATCAGTGCATTTAAAGAAGAGTTGTTCAGACAGAGGTGGGAGGCAGTATTAAGGGAAGATAATAAGCGTATGAAACTTTTCTGTACACCTTCCAAAGATTATTTGATGGATACTGCCCGATTACGAAATATACGGGAGGAAAGAAATATTTAAACACACCTTGGATCATGAAGGGATTGCAAAATGCCTGTAAAAAAAAACAAACAAAAAAAACAAACAAACAAAAAAACGAGTTATATAAAAGATTCATAAAGCATAGAACACAAGAAAGTGAAAATAAAACCAAAAAACTGACAACTATCTTCAGGGATTCAAAACAGGAATATTATATTAAATTATTAAATAAGAATAAAGATAACATGCTCTTATCACAAGTTGTAAAGACCACTGTAATGCCTGCTTTCTGGTCTTCCCATGAAGAGTAATTCGGCTCTGCTTTAACTACAAAATTCAGCAGCACGTGTCCTGACAAAGACCAGGAGGCGGGCACGTTACACCCGTTTTAAGATCACTGCATTGGCTCTCCGTGTGTTTCAGGATTGATTTTAAAGTTCTTTTACTAGTTTATAAATGCCTCAATGGTTTTGGGCCTTCTTACCTTTTGATCTGCTTTTACCTTACAAACCCTCACAGAACATGAGATCTTCTGGCACTGGTCTTCTAATCCTTCCTAAAGTCAGGACACATCTTTTCAATATTATGGCCCTGTAACAGCCTGCCGGAGGACGTCAGAGAAGGTTTTTAAGAATAGGCTCAAAACTCACCTTCCTAATTTGGCTTTTCCTTAGCTTTTATTTTTTAAGTGTGGATATTTTTATTATTTTTATTTATTTATTTATTATTTTATTTTTATTATTTTATTCTATGATTAATTCTATTAATAATTCTTTCTAGTTTTACTGTTTTATATATATATTTATTTTCCAGTGTTCCTCAGAGTGAGCCCTCTGCACTGGGAGCTGGGTCGGCCATGTGTGCCGGGGCGCCTTCCATGGTATTGGTCTCTTGTCTGGTACCCGCGTTGCTGCCCTATGTATGGGTACATACCTTGCAAGGTGGCCAGAGTGAGAAAGAAATTCTGAAGAAATGCTGGGTTGTCGTCATTTGGACCATATAAGCTAACCATGTTCATCCTATGTGTTAATATGTTACCTTAAAAAAGTTATATTATCTACCAGAATGATCACAAATACCATTTGCAGTTTGAAATGGTAAAAGTATAAGTATCACCACACCTCCAGCATAATTACTGCACAGACCACACAGAACCTGGCCGGGCCATCTTAAATGCATCTCATGCAAACAATAATCTGGGACTTGAGTTGTTTGATTCAGCCCAAATCCTGTTTTATTTTGGCTACTTCCCCTAACCCTCTAATATTCCAGCTAGTAATTTTTATTTTATACACATTGGTGTTTTAATTTTATTAATAAAAAGTAGTCCTGAACCAGAATGAAAGCCCTGCTGATAATAGATGAGGGGAAAGAGAAAAAAAAGAAAAAGAGAAAAAGGTTTGCAAGTTATTGCCAAAAATCCTCCCTCCCGTTTGCCCCAAGCACAACTGAAGTGTGAACATCATCGCCGTGTGTCCAAAGCTTAGTAAAGAAGCTGAGGAACACTGATCCATCTTTACATGAGGAGCATCCTGCTAATAAACCCTAGTGTTACCAGTGAACTGGAGAGGACGGCGTCCCAGTAACACATCTTCACCACCAGATGGAGGTACAACACAGCATGTGGAAGACATCTGGCCCATGACGATTACCAGCATGTATGACCTACTAAATGTTCCTCTGTGTTTAACCAAACACAGAACCTCTTTCTCTTCACATGAAGTTTCTTTTCATCACACATTTGTCTAAAATCAGTCAACTGCTATGTTTACTTCTTCGACTGCTGCTGAAACAGAAAACTACATTCATTAAGCCAGAGAAGGAGTCTGTGTCGCGCTGTTTCTGTGTAAACTGGAGTCAGCCACAGAGAACCTATTCATCCTCCCTCTCAGAGCTGTTGAAGACTGGCGGCAGTGTGTGGTGAGGTCAGCCTCGGTTAGATCCAGCATGGAGCCAGCTGACAGGAAATGGCCAGTCATGACTTTCTGAACTCACCGTTGTGTTCTCCAGACTGCAACCAGGAGGAAGAGGAGAAGGAGGTTCAGGCACACCGAGGAAGACTCAAACATCTACCTTTCTATCTGGATGTTATTCGTCCTTCTGATCCCAACGACACCTTAAAGGTGGACATCTGAGACAACATGATCAGCTGTGGTGAGTCAAACTTCATTTTCCTGCTCCAATGTGTTTTTACCCGTCCATAACCACCTGGAGTCTACGGAGGAGATGTCATATAAAAGCAGAAACGAGAGCTGTTAGACTCAGCATTATCAGTAGAAAAGTTAAATGTAGGGAACCTGCTTTCATAATAATTTCTGCATCCAGGCAAGCTTGAATAGTAGAGATGTTCTCCCTGTGATATAACCACATGGTTTAACACTGACACGACAAAGCAGCTCAGTTCAGTCTGATTCTCAATGTTCAGCTGCTTTCTTCTTGGAATAATGTTCTGTAGTCATTTACTTTTTCAAATCTGAGAACTTTTCATGTGCAGAAAGATGCTGAGGTTTGCCATGGCAACAGATGCTGAAACAAACCATGTCAGATACAAACAACCACACACTCGTCATTTACACTCATTCGTGTCTAAATCTAGATAGCTTTGCACCCTTCAGATGTCCAAAAACCTTCTCAGTATTACAGAATATCCTCTCCCTAATTTCGCTCTGCAAAACGACGTCAGCATGGCGCATTCATTTATTTTCTTTTCCACAAGGGACCATGTACAATTTAAAACATAAATGTTGCCCTTTTAAAGCATTGTACCAGAGTTAGCCTTAGGCTAATTTGCATGTGCAGTCATCTGGTGGGGCACACTGAAAACCATACAAGTACCATATATGGTCTCACTCCCCCAACCCACCCACACATTAACCCACATTAACCCACAGCACCATGAAAAAATACGAAAAGGTGAAACTTAAAATTGCATAAGTCAGATTTGGGTGATCTTTAAAAACTATTTCAGTTGAAATTTTAAATTGTTTATGGTGCATTTTATACTGTCAGTGCATTCCACTGTGTAGTGGCTTTAAAAGAAAGGGCAGATTGTCCAGAAGTGCTGCAGCAGAAAGGCAGATTACAGTTGTAGATGGAAGATTTTCTGGTGGATGGATCAGATCTATCTCTCAGAAAACATGCAGGGGCCAGGCAGTTTAGGCTCTCATCTGCTAGGCTCCGTTTGGTGGTGTGGTGGTTAGCAATGCAGCTGGGGGAGGTCAGAACAGTTTGTCTGATTTCCCAGTGTGGGTTCTCTCTGGGTTTACTTTGCTCTGGCTTCCTCCCACCCTCCAAAGACATGAATATTAGGTTAATGGGGAACTCCAAATTCTTCCTAGGAGTGAATGTGAGTGTTAATGGTTGTTTGTCTCCATCTGTTGGTCTATCCAGGGTGTACCCTGCCTCTTGGGATGAGCTCCAGATTCCCCCTTCTATAGGAAATGAATGAATGAAGTTTGAAAATAGTTTATTATCTTTTCTAAACTCATCAGATTATGTTTAAGAGTCTTACAATGATGGTACTGGAATATAGTTCGTTTGTATAGTGGCTCTAGAGGTCTGATGGCTGATTCACTGGTCTGTCCCCAACAGGTGATACAGTATGAGATGTGTAAAAAGAGTGTGTGCAAATCTTTTGGCTACATCCAAAAGAAGAAATTATCCTAATTGTCTGACAGTTGCCAGGTTGCATTTGATAGTTTTTGTCATTTTTCTTGACGTGATGTTGGAAATTAAGCCTTAAATCTTGAGTGACACAAAGATGTTTTAAATTCTATTTTAGTAGATTAATTCTGAGTGAAAACCTCATCTCGTTATCTGTACTGTTTGTCCATTAAGGGTTGCAGGGAAGCTGGAGCGTAACCCAGCATTTAGCCGGTGGGAGGCAGGTTCCACCCTGGGCATCGCCGGGCCAACACAGAGAGAGACAACCATTCACACTCACTCCCAGGGAGAATTCAGAGTCATCAATTAACCGAACATGCATGTCTTTGGACGGCGGGAGTAAAATTCTTTTCCGCACTTTTTCCCATATTTTCGGTTTTTAATTTTTGAGAATTGGATTTTTAATATTTTAAAGACATTTAACCCCAAGACAGTGTATAAAGTAATGAAATATAGACAATTTATTATATTATTCATAAATGATGTTCATGACATTTATTTTTGACTCAGTGAGTGAGCATCTTGATGTTTTGTACATTAATTTAAGTTGCTATGATCTAGACCAAAAATGTAAATGTAATCAGCCAAAACAAAAACCAACAAAGACTCAACTATAAAAATACGGTGAGAATGAGTGGCTCCCTTTCTTTTGTTTGTACTCGTATTGTTGTTTGAAGCGGTGGCTGTGGGTAGGGTGTTTGTGTTTGTCACTCTGCAGATATCCTTACTTTCCAGTCAACTGTTTGTGGCAAAATCTGCAGAACATCGCCAGACATGTAAAAGTCACGGGGAAACTGCTCTGCCCTGTGCTTGGGAGTAAGTTTAAGAGTTTTGTAGCTTCTTAGCTGGTATGTCCAGCAGCCGCTTCGACATGCCTGCTTTGGTAATGAGGGGGGGCGTGAAGTGTCCCCAGCCTTAGTGACCACCTTGGAACATTTTACTGAGAGATTGGTTTCTTTTTATTAAAAAAAAATGCAGATTGTTGCTCAGTTCCGAGATATTCCATGTTTATAATGAATTCCGTTTCTAATGTCCAATTCCATGATTCTGTCTGCGATTCCATGATCGAGGATTTCATAGGGCTCTAAAAATGTCTGCAGCTGGATTCTGACTTTTTTAGAACAAAGAAAATGCAGAACTTACTGAATTTTAGAAATAAGAGAAGATTTGCAGCGTGAGTATGGAGGACCGGACCCCCTTGTACGAGCTGTCCAGTCCTGTACGACCAGTCAGCAATGCCGGCAGTAACTCAGATTCATTTCCAGGGTTGGACTCCGCCAAGGCTGTACTTTCTCACCAGTTCTGTTCATACATTTTTGGGCAGAATTTCTAGGCTGCTGAGAGGATCCAGTTTGGTGGCCTCAGGACTAGGTCTCTGTTTTTTGTAGATGATGTGGTTCTGTTGGCTTAATCTTCAGCTCTTGCTGGAGCAATTTGCAGCCGAGTGTTAAGCAGTTTGGATGAGAATCAGCACTTTCAAATCTGAGCCCATGAGTGTCAGGTCAGGAATGAGGTCCTATCCCAACTGAGAGGAGTTCAAGTATCTCAGGGTCTTGTTCATGGGGAGGGAAGGATGGAGAGATTGGTGTGGTGTCTGCAGTTATTGGACTCTGCATCACTCTGTCATGGTGAAGAAGGATCTGGGTCAAAAGGCCAAACTCTCGATTTACCCCAGATGAGAGGGAAGTCTGGGTAGCTGCCCCTGCAACCCCACCCCGGATAAGAGGCAAGAAAATGGATAGATGGCCTCTTCTTTGTACACCACTTTTCTGAAGCTGTGTGCAGCTGTAGAAACAACAAATGGAGACTCCTTTAGCTATAAGTACTCTGCCCAGATCACTGCCCAGCAGGAAATTAGAGGTCAACCAAAGCGGAGAAGATGAGCATGCATTTCTCTGCTTGAGCAAACAGGTAAGTTACCAGCTACTCGTGTCTGCTCACTCATCTGCAGTCTCGATAGAATAGTGATGAACTGAGAAATCCGGGAAGATGTTTTATGACTTTGCTTTTTGTGCTCCCAATAACAGCTCATTGCATTTTTGGCTAATTAAACTTTTCTGCCTTTAAATGTGTTAGCGTTAAACCCCGCCCACTCAACACAAGCGCCTCATTCGGTGTCTGTCAGACTGTACGCTATGTTATTAACAATATTAGCGGTGAACTGATAATGGGAGGATAAAATTAACTTTTCAGTCACGCAAATGAAACTGTCAAAGAGTGAAAATGATCTGAGAAAACAGCACTAACAGAATTTCATGGGAACATGTATGAATGTCCATGCGCTGCTTTTCGTAGGAAATTGTACAAACTATTTGTGAGAGCAGCCTGTTTTATACAGACTTTGCTCAGTGGGAAGAAATAACAAATGCATGAACTTCCTTTTCTACATCTCAATATACAGATGTTCGTTATTAAAAATATAAAATATATAAAATACTGAACTGAATAAAATGACTTTTAAAGTGAAATTGGATTATTCTTGTATATTACTGACTTAAACTAAATAAGTACGAGGACCCTTCTCATTTATCGGTTTTCATTGTAGCAGGGCAGAGGAGGATTTCAGAATTAGGTGTCATGAGTATAAAATAATGAAACACAAACAGGTGTATTTCTGAAACTTGAGGAAAACATAAAATAATCCTTTAACTCTAACTGGTCAGACACATCCAGTCTCTACAAACAGACCGACAAGCAGAATCCTGAATCCAGGCTCACGTTGTGCAGCTCTGCTCAGCAGATGAAACAAGTAAAAGTAAAGTAAATCTTCTCATTCTGATGTTGAGGTGATCCAGTAACAGTCTCTGCTGGACTGGCATGATGTGGGTGTACGGACTTCTGGTCAGTAGATGAATCAGATTTGAACAGAAGCTGGCAGGAAGTTTCTTTTTTCTCCCTCGGTTTCATGCTGGAACGAGTTTTAAACTGGTTCTGGCTAAGAATGAGTTGGATTTTCCACAGCCAGAAAACCACGACAAACCACATGCTTGTTCCACTTTAAACACACCATCCAGCATGTTTCATTCTCCCCTCAGCACATTATACATTTCTGATTGTTGATTATAACCAAAAAGATTGGGCAGTGCTAACACACTGAGCTCATCTTCTTCCTTTGCTTGGTGTTTATTCAGATTAAACATTACTCTGCATTTTAAACCGCGGTGGTCTTAAAGTTCAGCTGGTCTAGTTGGTCTCCTTCACCAGACCAGGTTTTAATAGTCTGTGTGATGACTAGTTGCTGCTGGGCTGGTTCAAATTGTATGAAATTTTATCACAATTTTTTTATGCTGCCCATTTTAAAGCATCTGCACTGAAAGATCACCGTCAGAATCTTCTCAAATAAGAAGGATAAAGTGTTTTGCTGGCTTCTGTTCACCACTGTGAAGAATCTGTGAGCCGAATCTCAAAATTTCAGTTTAACTGCTCAAACTCAGATTTATCCAATAACGCTAGTAGTAGCGTAAAAATAAATCTCTTTTCACTTAAGCAGCATCACAACAGGAAATGGCCTGCAGAAAACAAACCTTAAAAACATTTAGTTTCCTAACAGACATCTTCATGCAGCAGTAGAGGGTTGATTTATGATCTCTACGGTGAACATGTCACTCTGCCAGTTAATCCAAAGACAGAGAAAAGCTGTTTATCAGGACACCAAAGATCTCAGGACATCTGCAGGTCTCTTGGGTCTTGGGGCCCCTTGGTCTGCCTCTGAGCTTTGTAGGGGCCCAATCACACCAGTCACTTTTCATTCCTGATAATTTGCCGCCACATTCAGTAACCTGATACAGTCGCTGTGCTGTGGGTTTAATCACCAACAACCAGTTAAATTCATGTTGTTTTTGTGTGCGTTGCTTCTGTTTGTTTTTGTAACTCATATTTTTTCCAGCTCTTCTGTCTTTTTGTAGGTGGTCTTGATGATTGTCAGCTTTGCTTTTCCTGAAGATACTCCAGGTGTTTTGTTTTGTTTCCTTTGGGTGTATCAGCTGGTTTTTCCTGCTGAGCAGCTGATGTTGTTGCTTTATATCTGGTGTATTTTTGTCTCCTTTTTCTTCTCTTCACCCTCCTTTTCTCTTCTGTTCACTCTCTTCTTTTTTGCCTGTATTTGTTTACTTCCTGGGAGAAGCGGTTGTGGGGACTCAGCTGAAGTCACTATTGAATAAATGGACATTCTTCATTTTCTTTCAACCGTTTATCGGACACTTGCACATTATACAATATATTGTTGCTCAAAACGGTTTCATTCCTTTTTCTAGTAGAACTAACGTCTAGATGCTTCTGTAGTCCCTCTTTTCAACATTCAGCATGGTTGTTTTAGATCAATTTTTAACTTTTGCTTGAACATTGCTGCCACCTTGTGGTCAGAAGTAGATATAACACAACCACATTATATAACAACTTGTACTCCATTTCCTTACATATCTGTAAGGATTCATGTAGTAATTATTTTTTTTCTTTGATTTCAGCGTCATCAAATAATCATCAAACACATGAATGAATTTGTAAATGAATCCTTAAAGATATAACAAGAAGACAGTTCAGAAACTCTTCCAGAAACTCAAACTTCTAAAGGCTGAAGGAGTTGGACGGGTCTGCAGGATCACACCAGCCTATCTCTTCCTGTGAACACACCCTTCACACACACACACACACACACACACACACACACACACACACACACACACACACACACACACACACACACACACACGCACGCACACACACACAAATCAAAGCCCAAACCAAATGAACAATATGACACTTCAAAGTTACAGATGTTTTCATTTTAGACATTTTAATTTTCTAATATCATTATGTGGAGCCAGATGCTGATGATTTTCCTTAATTTTTCCTTCTTGCGATAAAGTTCTCTTACATTTCTTTGTTGAATCGGCCACAGCGCACATTCAAAACCGCCATTGTGTTTATATCCATTCACTATTATGTGAATGCACAGGCGTCACAGGAAAAAAGACATATAGATGCAGATTCTCAACACTGCTGGGCAGCACATAAGAGATGTTACCGTACCTTTAAAGCAGTCTGGAACATGGAGTTTAAGGTGAGAAAAGTATGTAATGCATCTTTAACATGAATATTTCAATTGACATTGTTTACATTGGGTAAAAAACAAAAACAATAAAAACTGAAGAACACCATATATGAAAAAAAAGATCAAATATTCTAGAAATGAAAAGCCAGAAACAGATCAATGTGCGGAAGATGGCGCCGGGTTTAAACATCCAATCCATCCTCACATAGATGTTCTTCAGCATGACTCCATAACCAGAAAGTTTCCTTTTTCTTTTTGGGCTGAAAGCTGGACAGGAGTTAATGTCTGAGAAAAATCTTTTTATGGATGAAAGTGGGGACGATAAAATCTTTTTAGTTTTAAAAGAAGGGATTGGAGAAAAGAGGATGTCGGCTCTCCACAGTGTGTTAGTGTTGAAGCAAATGTGAGAGGCGGCTACACTTCCACGGATAATGCATCTGAGCGTCCGGACTCTGGAGAGTAAAGAGAGCCTCGTTTCCTTCAGGCCATTAGTGGGAACATTTTTATCTGTTCTCACAGACTGTGTGAAGGTAGCATAGTATTAGATCCTACAATGGGCTCTATGCACAACTCCACTACTTCCTGAACTTAAGGGAGCTCCTTTGTTTCCTGTCTGTCATTATTGGACA
>JBAFTA010000001.1:37196215-37207191 GCA_036919975.1 Melanotaenia parkinsoni
GAGGTGAGGAGTGAATGGAGGAGCAGAAGAACAGGGAGTGCTGTAGAATCAGGGGAGTGGCAGGACAGATTGTAACAATTATCAGAAACACTGACACTATATACACATGTGAACATCCTGCATCCAGACTTCCAACCCCCATAAACATATGGGCCTTCCCTGCAGTACAATTAATACAACCATATTCTATCGTTACCTTACACCTGAAGAAGTCTTTTTTGCAAGGAGAAGGATTATCCAGACCCTCCAGACATCCTGCATTCGTGCCTCCCACATCATGCCACAAAAAAAAAAAAGGAAAATTACTATACCAAATCCACCCTTAGAGAAAGTGTAGCACAGCTGCCTTTTCTCCCACAAAGTTGATATCCACCAGGACTCACCACAGTGTATATGTTCTGTCCAGTCTGTGTGTTGCCCACTCACTCTTCTACTCACTGGAGGCTAACCCACATTCAAATAGTCTGTATGAAAGTCATGTTTAAGGGATTTGATAGATTTCCAAGAGGTCAGCACCGGTTACATCGTTCTCCAGTTCTTTGTCTATGTCACGAATGGCGGAGGAGGTGGGGACCGAAATGCAGGCAGTCAAGGCAGGAGGCAGAACAGTGCAGGTGACAAGTGATTTTATTTCCTTAAACTCAGGACAGGGAACCACACACGACAGGGATGAACCAAAAGGTTCTGACAAGGGCAAACTGAACACCATGGGGTATATATACACAGAGGAACAAATTAAGAACAGGCGAAGTGAAGTCAAACCAGGTGAGTTAATGAGCCAAGGACAGAAAATACAGCACATGAGGGAAAACTGAACTAAACCAAAAACCAAAACATGATCTAAACAGAAACTAAACATGACAAAAACCAGAAATATAACCAAAATCATGACAGAACTAAAACACAATAAGACTGTGAAACATGACAGTCCATGTCTGCTGCCTCCGCCCCTCTCACAACCAGAAGTCCATTGATCCATGTTTTTATAGAAACACACTTTTCATTTGGCTCTTAGTTAAACTTTGCTTTTTGTACCATGAAATGAACTCAGCCACAGTGTTTACAGTACAGCCTCACACCTTTCTCTTAATTCTACAGACATGAATGAAGTTAAATATAATGACAGATTGATTTACATCAGGAAATTAAATTGAGGTCCATTAAAAATATCAGTCTACATGCTGTTGAGTGTTAGCTGTGAGAAATGGATGAAATCAGAGGTTAGCCAAAGTTATGAAAAGACTAGCTGAGGGAACAGTTCACTTCCAGGACTGAGTCCCGGGAGAGGAAAGCTAGCTTTGGGAGCTAATAGGACTTTGTATTTAGATGCATGTTCACTGGACAATTGAAAGTCTTCTACAGCGGCTCAGAAACATATACTTAAGTCTCTAATCAATGATCATGTAACAGTGGGGGAGTGTTTCAGCCTCAGTACCTTATTTCCAGCAGATGTTTTCTAACTCAGATGACATTTTTCCACAAATATCTGAACCTGAGGAACTGAAATTTAACATCAGATTCACCATCCAGACATCCTGGTGTGATCTTTCTTCTCTCGGTTCACGAGAACACCAGCCAATAATTATTAATAAACCACTGATATGATTTTTCACGAACAAACCTGCTGTAACATTGGTCCTTACAGCTATCCTTAACTATGAATTAGTTTGCTGTTGAATGTCAATATAATACTAGCATTAACATGTTGCATGACAGAAATGGTCACTTTTTGGTAACTCAGTCAGAGTTTTGATGATTATTGATTATTGATGTTTCACACTGTAAGGCAAATGTAAAAAAAAAACCTGGTGTGTACCTTAATAGTTCCTTTAAACTGTGTAAGCAGGTGAGTGCAGCACTCCAGTCTGGTTTACCATCTGAGACAGCTAGCTAAGGTAAAGCCATACCTTTCATCTAACGTCACATGCAATCCATCTGTTCATCGCTTGCAGACTGGACTACTGCAACTCCCTGTATTTATGCTTGGATCAATCTTCTGTTCATCGTCTCCAGCTGGTCCAGAACGCAGCTGCTGGTCGGCTGACTGGCACCAAACAAAGGGAGCACATAACAGTTTTAGGATTTCTACATTGACTTCCTGTTTCTTACAGGATCCAATTCAAAGTCCTGCTCTTTGTTTTTAAAGCACTAAACGGCTGAACTCCTTCTTACCTGTCTGAGCACCTTTTTATCCATCCAGTAAGATGCATGAGATCAAGCTCCCAGCTGATGTTATTCATTCCAAGGACTAAATTTAAGTCTGAAGGTGACCAAGCCTTTTCTGTGGCAGGTCCCAGACTCTGGAACAACCTCCTTCTGCACAGTTACTTGAACATTTTAAATCGCTTTTGAAGATGCATTTTTATCGACTGGCTTTTATCACCAGTTCACCTAAACATTTTTATTCTTTAACTGTCCTAGTCGTTTTCTTAGTTGTTTTTATTTGTTTTAATTACTTTATTGCTTCATTTGATTGCTGTATTATTATTCACTTTGCTTTATTTTAGATGTATTTTAGTTTGTAAAGCACTGTGGCTTTATGACCTGTTGGGAATGTGCTATATAAATAAACCTAACCTGACATGAACTACAGTCATGTAATTCTGATAACAGTTAAAAAAAACTGTTTTAATAACACAGAACCAAATCAGTATCGGACTGGAAGAGATAGGGTGGAATCGTGGTAATCGATTCTAAATCTTGAGGATCGGAATCGAATCGCTTCTTGAAATTTGAATCGATATTTAACCCTAGCTTTCACTGGAAATAAGTTGGCTGCTGGTCCGAGTTCTGACGTGGTTTTAGTCTGCGTCAGATGGTAGGATGAGATGGACATTCTGTTGATAAGGAATCTGACAAGCTGAGGTCTCATGAAGTGGTTGAGTAGGGACCTCTGTATTTTAAAAATGTCACAGTAGAGAGACTGGAGGTTCGGAAAATCAGGAAAAACTCTGTAATGTAGGTTCTGAAAGTAACGTTGAGCATACAGAGCAGAAAACAAATAAACACATTTTTATCTAGCTGAAGGTTGAGCTGCTTGTGTGGGCGGAGCAAAGTCTCAACAGACCAATCACAGTCTGAAAAAATGAGCTGAATGCTTTAACATCTGAACTCAAATCAGTATTGAATTTACTTAAAGAGCTTTTTACTCTGAAAATATGTCTGCTTGAATTTATGGAAACTCATTTCAAACTGATTTCAAAATAATTTCAAACTGCTCTAAAAAAAGAAGAAAAGATGTTTTAAAAATGATGATTAAAGATAAATCTGTGGTTATAACTAACACTGGAATAATGACTGAACCTGCACCAGGTGACATATGGCAGGTACACTATGAACCTCAGTCAACATGAACAAAAAGAATTCTTTTGATCAAAGAGTTTTTTTAAGGAGTTGTAATTTTACATTGAAATGCTTAGAACTTCAGAAAACATCATGAGACGTCGTGACGTTTCTTTATTAGCTGATGGTAGTAACGTAAAATTACAACTATTTAAAAAACTATTTGACCATAAGGATTCATACAACTACAAATGAAATAGACAAATCTTTCATACTTGCTCAGATGTTTGAAGTTGAAGTTGCAATCTCCAACTGTAGTTTCACACAAAGAACATGTTTTAAGAACTCATAAGAATACATTCACTAAAAAAACAAAACAAAACAAAACAAAACAAAAAAACAAAACAAAGTAGACCGGGGCTGTGGCTAGCAGGTATTGTGAGGCTAGGTTGTAGCTAGCAGTGAAGAGACCAAGCTCTGGCTAGCAGGTGAAACCAGGCAGTAGCTAGCACCTGAGACTAGGTTGAGACTCGGTTACCTTCTGTACTTTTGTGGGTGCTGACCCAGATGGAGCACTAACGTTTTGCACTTACAGGTAGGGATGTACCAGCATTTGACGGCGATTCTTCTGCCCGCTTAAATTTACAGAATGAATTTCCAACTCTTGATTTTACTTTTTTCTACTCCTTACTTAACCCCACCTGTAAACTTTGTCCCATCCAACACCGACGCAGGATCCTCCTCCGATTGGCTGAACATGAGTTAGAGTGTTTGCATATTTATTTATTTTAAGGTATATGACCCTCCTACACGCTGCCTAATGGCAGTGCCACTACGTTAATATACTTTCTTTTAGGACAATCCGTCCAGCTAAGTTCTTCCAAAATCCAAATCCAAAATCACGTTCACGTACGTGTTTGCATGTCATCATACTTTTATGCTATTAAATGACTTTTAAAAGGCCTCATTTGTGAAACAAAGCAACGTTGCCTCCAGTGATAATAGAAACCATCAGGACACACGTTCGTGTGTCTTTGCATGTCTCCCCTGATACCTGTTAGCTTTTAAATAAGCAAAGATATCTTAACAAAATTAAAGTACTTCACATTATACATGTGTTTTTATTGGTGTTTACAATGATACAGTTCACATCTACAACAGGAAACCGATTATACTAGAAATCATCATTTAAAATATGAAATGAAGCAATTAAGACGCTAAAACAGGGATGCAGAAAACTTTTTATTGAATTATGTCTCTTTTGCCTCCGTGCTAGCCCGCAGGTGGTAAATACGTCCTTGTCACTGCTGGCTCGGTAGTTTGATGCCACAGTGACCTACGGTGAACACACATTGGCAGTTCATATGAAAGCAAACATTATTTATGTTTATATGTACTTTATGGGTACTTTGTAGACTCTTATCTAAAGTGATGTACAATCAGCTACAGCTTAGTCAGCGGTACCATGGAAACGGGCCAGTTCTCTAACCAGTGGTGTTTCCTAATCAGTTTTCAGATCAAGGACCATTTCGTTTACACCAGAGACCCCACAGTGCTCAATCTGGAGGTTCAACAATCATGAATAAACATACGGAACCTGGTTGAAAGTCCCTCCCTTTCTGCTACGTCAGCAAGATGGCGTCCGTTTAGTGCATGCAGTGTACGTCGTTTCACACTAGATTTGTGGCCGAGTTTAAGGCAGCATCCGGGTACCTTCAATGCAAAGCTTTTGCTCAGTGTTAGTGCACTATGCACTTAAATGTAGTGTTCAGGAATAAAAGAGTCAATTTCTTTGTGTAGATTTCAAGTATAAAATCCCAGAAAAAAATTTAAATAGTTTAAAGCTCAGAGGCAGACACACAAATTGGACAGGACTGGCAGCCATCTTGGAGAAATATATATATATTTGTGTTCTGCTGTTATTGTAAAATACTGGATGTGACACATGTAGGACAACGGCAACAGACAGCTGACAGTTACAGAAAATCTAAGAAAGAAAGAAAGAAATATGAGTGCTAAGGAGAATGAGAGAAGGATACAAAGGAAAATAAAGTATGATATGAACATATGATAAATAATCATATTTTTCAGGTTTTCTTTTCAGTTGAAAAAGATGTATCCAAGTTACTTCAATTGATCTTTTCCATTACGCGTTACGGTGTGTTTTTGTTGATGTGAACTAAATAATGCTCTCCAGGGTCCATGGTCTCATGGTTAAATTGCATGTCTAAAAGCCATAACAGACATTTCAGAAGCCACTCAGGCCGGTTTAGCTTATTCCCTTGTTTGCTTGACTGAGTCTTGTAACCACTCTTTTGTCTCTCCCACAGTCTCCAGTCTCTCCTTGTTTTTGAGAAGCACCAGGATTGCCTGGAAATTCTGCTCTGCCTGTCTGACCTGAGTTTCCTGGATTTCTTATTGCTTAGAAAACATAATAAATAATATTTTGTTTAACTGCTCGGTCTCAGAGTCCTCCTTGCCTAGCAGTGACAGTATTCTTTAATTAACGTTATATTTTCTTCACTTAATTTGTGCATTTTAAACAATTAGAACATGGTGCACAGTTAATGTGTCATAAAACCTACACGAGGTGATATTGCTGTGGTCTCCATGGTGATAGAGGCAGAGTGTTAGACCTTCTCACTGCAGGTACTGACAGCCGGATAACAGCTTTGTGGGGCAAATCTTTATATTTTCTGCGGGGTTGTGTCTTTCAGGATGTTTCTAGATGTGATGATGCTCCTCTCCATCCAGGTATTGATCCTCATCCTGATGCTCTGCTGTTGCATGGATACACAGATAAAGACCTAGTATCCAACAACAACCACCTGAAGGTGCCTTCATTTTTTTGTCCCACATTATTGGTCGTTTTCATCTCAACATCATTGTTCAGTCTGACAGGAACATGTGTGTGTGTGTGTGTGCAGTTAGCCATTCCTGAAGTGAATGAAGACAGATGCTGGGACAGAGCACAGAGCCCCCCAGGACAGATGTCCAGCAGCAGGACATGCTCCACTTCAACCAGTATGTGTCCAGTTATCCTCCAGCAGTCATTTTTGAGTGTTTGTTAATGAAACTAACCTAAAATATTTAACTAGTGCTTCAAATCCTGGTTAATGTTTGAGTAAACTAGTTGATTGTTCTGTACAACGAACAAATATTGTGATGTTTGTTGACAATAAGCCTGGTACATCTTGATTAATTTAACTTAATCTTGTGGATTGTAAAATCTCCAGGGATGTTCAGTGCCATTACCAACCATAAATTCTGAAATGATTCCTGACATCAGTGACTTGGTTAAAGTGCAAGGGCTAGATCAATCTAATATTCAAACCATCACCAAATATGAGCAAGTGTTTACTCAGCATGGGATGCTTTCTGAATGGTCTGTTCATAAAAAGTAGGATCGTCCAAATTTGATGTCTTTATATTAACTAATACCACTGGGTTTTGTTAAAGTTTACCTACTGATAATCCCATATCTGAGATTCTTATCTGCAATTTTGCTTTAGAAGAAAACTGTGTATTATTATTTATGAGGATTGCTACCCCTCTGGCCTTGGAGTCAAAATTAAATAGAAAAATATCTGCTTCCCATGGACAAGATGGTCTAGCGTGGTCTTCCATCCATCCATTATCTATACTGCTTCGTCCAAGGAAAGGTCGCGGGGTAGTGTGGCCATATTAATGGATTTCTTGCAAAAACACTGTCAGCATTAAATAATTTAAAATAGGAGAATACTTTTGTCCCAGAGCCATTCTTTCCAGTAGTACTTGTGGTTTGTAATGAAACCTCCAGGGCAATGAAGCCCTGCAAAACTATGTGTAATTACATCAAAATTCTAGTACACCTCCAGTTTTAATCATTTGTGCTTTCCCTACACAGCATACCTTTAGTTGTTAAAAGAAGAAAAAAAGTGAGAAGCCTGTTTTCAAACTCTTCCAAGTACCCCTGATTTCTCAGTATAAAGAAAAACAACACTTAGTATAAATAGAAATAAATAAATCAATTATATACTAGAGTAATGTACCTTAGAGGCGGCATTTTGGATAAAACGTAATATAATTTCATATGTTTATGTTTGTACAAATACAATTTAAGAAGGAATCCATCTCAGATTACATGACTTTCTGTAAGGCTGAGTCCATCATAAATAATACAAATAATAGGATTTTGTCCCTTTAGGCTAATTGACCATCTGTATTTCTACATCACAATGCATCAGCAGGACCATATTTGACTCAGACGGCTTTATTGTCTTGATAAAAGCTCTGGCCCGGTTCGTGTTGTGAATTATTTTTCCTCACCCCTATTAGTAACATATAGTTGTAGCTCAGAAAGAAGCGCCGTCATCTGCAAAACTGCAAGTTGGTGGATCGATTCCAGGCTTCCCTTGACTACATGCTCTGGTGCCCTTGAGCAAGACACTGAACCCCACCTTGCCTCTTGATGTGTCTATCAATGGTATGGATGGAGCCTTACTATGTCACAGTAGAAGTGTTCTATGAGTGTGTTTTAAGTAGTTTATTTGTCACATACAAGGTGGTGGTGAAATTAAATCGTAGATGCATCTGAAGCTGTGCACACCCTTTTATCACCAGTAAAAAAACAACACAGTAATAAACTAGAAAGACATAATAAATATAAATATAATTAACCACAATGCAATAATTGTGCAGTGGTGTGCATGCTATACACAGACTGACAATATGTATGCAATATTTATAATGTAAATGGTGGTGTGAAATTTAAACCTTGTTAAGGTGACATGAGTAAATGACAGTGACACTACCAGGGGAAAAGGGGCTGTCTCGCCTTCTTCACCTGGCTGTCTATGTGCAGAGTCTAGGATAGATAGTAATGTGTACACCTTTTCCACCAGAGTCCCATTAATCCTCAGAGGGGTGTAATTCCTCTTTTGTCATCTCCCATAGTCAATAATAATCTCCTTAGTTGTGTCTACATTTAGCAGAAAGTTGTTAGCATGGCACCACTCTGCTAGTTTCTCCACCTCCCCTGTATACTCCCGCTCATCATGGTTGTTTGTGCAACCAACCACCACAGTGTCATCTACAAACTTTGCTATATGCTGGAGCTGTCCATGGCTACACAGTCATGGTGTACAGGGAGAAGAGCAGAGGGCTGAGGAAGCAGCCCTGTGGAGATCCGGTGTTGAGGGTTCAGGGGGTGGAGGTGTGCCTGCCCACCCACACACAGAAAGTCCAGGATCCAGGCACACAGAGTGGAGTTCAGCCCCAGGCTGAGCAGCTTGGGGTGGAGCGTGGTGGGGACTATAGTGTTGAAAGCTGAACTAAAGTCAATGAACAGCATCTTTACATAGTATCCTGTGTGCTGTCCAGGTGGGTGAGGGTGGTGTGCAGTACTTGGAAGATGGCGTTGTCCGTGGATCTGTTTCGCCAGTAAGTGAACTGTGTAAGTAGTAAATGGGTCCAGAGACTCGGGAAAGGAGGCACAGATGTTCCCCCTGACCAGTCTCAAAGCACTTCATGAGCTTAAAGCTGAGGGCCACGGGGCGGTAGTAATTAAGGCTGGCTGGAAGGATATTCTTCGGCACAGGTATGATGATGGCTCTTTTAAAGCAGGCAGGGTACACAGACTGCCTCAGAGAAAGGTTGAACACCATGGTGAAGACAGGAGCTAGCAGGTCACCATGGGACTTAAGCACCCAACCAGAAATGCCATCAGATCCTGTTGCATTCCTGCAGCTCAATCTCTATCTGTTTTTAAATATCTCAATTTAAGTACAGGCCATTTACCATTTCAATCTCCTCAGTGTTCTCCTCACATCATGTTTTCTCAGGGTGTGTGCATGTACTGTTCCGGCAGAAGGAGTCCTGATGGCTGTAGCAGTTAGCATGCTAACAGCGCCAGAGCTAGCGGCAGACTCAAACTGTGCATAAAAACAACTCTCCGTATATTCTCTAACTCAGTATGATGTCACTCTGTACTACTCCATCTTGCTGGTGACAAATCCCTAGTTGTAGTTGCAGCGTGCACCCTCAGTACTTTGCTAATAGATTTGTCCACCTATGGTTTCTGGTTTGGGAAAACCCAGACAGTTGTTATGGGAACGGCATCATCTCCCAACTTGCTAAAATACTGTGAGCTGGACTAGAACCTGTCCTAGCTGATGTCCTGTAGCATATCCACCTGGTTGTTCCAGCATCTCTTGGAGACCCCCACCTGATGGCGGTGTAGTCCAATTTTCCAAGAGGAGGCAAAGAGCTCTTTTAGCCCCTTTTGAATGAATTGTAACAGTGGTCCAAGATGTTTTTCCCTTGGGTGGCACACGTGACGTGTTGATAAAAAGTCGGCATCATTTTTTTAAGATTAGCCTTGTTAAAATGAGGGCAGCATCCGGATGTTTGGCTTGATGGCAACACAGCACATCATGTAGGTCCAATAGTGCTGAGTCGGTGTCTGTGTGTGGAGAAATGTATATGGCAGTCACAATGATGGCTGTAAATTCCCAGGGGAGATAGAACTGTTGGTGCAGGATAGAGAGATGTTCCAAATCTGGCGAGCACAAGCTGGAGAGAGCTTTGGTGTTTTAGGTGTTACACCAATTATTGTTCACCATAAAACAAACTCCTCCACATTTAGATTTGCCTGATCCCTGCATCCTGTCCTTGCATCAAGGATGTGCCCCGGTCCAGCACCAGATGAGTGAGCCAAGTTTCGGTCAGGCAGAAAATTCTGCTGGTATCTTACCCGACCCCTGAGTTCATCCAACTTGTTTTACAGGGACTGGACATTAGCAAGTAGGATGCTGGGCAGAGGTGGGCCTGGGATCACAGCCTTTTCCGAACACCAACCTCGACATCCTCTGAGCTTTATCTTTCTCTGTTTTGTCTGTAATGGCAATGAAATTAAGTAATTTCATGATATTCTTTTTAAAACCAGGTGTTCATCCTTACTGGATCGGAGATCTGGACAGCATCATCATGAAGACTCCTGACTTGTACATCAGTCATTCTCATTGGAATGGTGTTTTCAGTGGAAACAGGAAGTCTCTGTCCCAGCACCTGGAGTTTCTTCACACCGACAAACAGGTATTTAGTCAAATGTTAAAAAAAAGCTCTGGCAGGCAATTCGATACTCATTAAGGATTGTTGTATCCAGGGATCAAGCTGGGTTTTGTGGATCTGGGCTGACCCCCAGCACATTAGCTGGTGCTGCATCACATTTACCTTTATTAAGAATATTTAGACTGATTAAAGCAATGGAGCTCCTTTGTGGTTCTTCTTCTATGGTGAAATACTGAATCTGGTAATCAAAGATGCTGGAGGAACTCATGTTAACACCTGCAGCTTGGACTCTACACCCAGAAAAGTTAGATCAAAATATGTGTCCATACACGCAGTCCCCGTTGATGTACTGCGTGTATTGTAAACGACCAGCTAATACATAAACGCAGTCCTCATTGATAACCACGACGACCAGCTATTACATACAGGCAGTCCTCTTTGATAACCACGACGACCAGCTATAACATGCAGGCAGTCCTCTTTGATAACCACGACGACCAGCTATTACATACAGGGAGTCCTCTTTGATAACCACGACGACCAGCTATTACATACAGGCAGTCCTCATTGATAACCACGACGACCAGCTATTACATACAGGGAGTCCTCTTTGATAACCACGACGACCAGCTATTACATACAGG
>JBAFTA010000001.1:37219047-37229454 GCA_036919975.1 Melanotaenia parkinsoni
TATAAAATGGAGGAACTTCTAATCTACATGTTTTTCTGTCTTTGTTAGTCCATGAAATTGTTTTTAACATATCAAAATTAAAATCAGAATTTAGAAATGAAAATATTTGAAAACTTGAGTTTTCCAGAACGCTGTGAGATGAGAATATAATTTAGCACATTGTATTTTATTATATTTAAGAATTAAAAAACCCTATTACAACACACTTCAGAACTTTAGGGTCTTGATTTGTTACTTCAGTGTGTCTGATCATGTTGACACAAATCACGCGCAAACGGGATGAAGGTACATTTAAAAAAAAGAAAAGTTAATATTTGGAACCTGTTCCTTTACATGGTGAAATAGCAAAGACTTTTCTCTCCTTCAATATAAAACTCTAAAGGAGAAAGTGACAATTTTTGAAAAATTATTTTTTAAACCTCTTTTGTCCCAATTCTTAAGAACGAGTAATATATATATAGAGAGGATGTGAAGAATCGTGTTCAGCAGCTTGTGCAGCCTTATTCTCTGGACAATCAGCTCCAGGAGCTCTGGATCAGTTCCCAGAACAGAAGCGGAGCTTCTGGATCCATTTCTTCAGTTTCTGTCTCTGGCTTTGGTTCTGCTTCCTCGTCCGATGCTTCAAAGCAGAATGAACTCTCCACCACAGACAGATAAAAGATATGAAACATCTTGGTGCAGACGTTGAAGAATCTCACCTTCCTCCAGAGCTGAACAATGAGTAAAGTCACACTGACTCTGAAGCAAATTCGATTTTAGGAACCTTCAGCAGATTTCAGAGACTCTGTCAGGAACCTGGATCCCTATTTATACTGTTAGAGGTATTTAACCCATAAGGGCCAGACGTGACACATTTTTCACAGTTTCTGACAAATTTTGCTTCATTTATGGTATAAAATTTATTTAAAATCCTGTTAAACACATTCTGATACTCGTCTTCTGTCTCCTAATATATACCCAGAAGCACAAAACCACATTATAATATTTGTAAACTATCATATGGTAATAAATGATAGATATCCCCCCAATATTTTGTTACATTCAGTTAAAGGGCCAAATAAAGACCTCATATTAAATAAATTGGAATTTTCTCACCATTTTTTCATGGGTCAGGCCTTTATGGGTTAAAACATCCACATAATACATGTATATGTGTGTGTGTTGCAGCCTCTTCATCGCCCATCCCGCTCTCTCAGCTCCACCCAGCTGCTCAGCTCCTGCAGCAACGTCCAGGCCTTCATCATCTGCAATATTGTGCTGATGAAGGGACATGGCAAGGTAGGACCCAAACATCATAATCACACATTTATCCCCGCTTCGGCCCAGGGGGGAGCCCCTCCCCTGCGTCTTACGACCACGGTCTGGAGATTAGACGGTTAACACGTGAATGAATTACATGAATGAATTGCCTGTCAGAAAAATATAAGTCACACTCTAATATTTGGTTGGATTCCCTTTGTCTTTGATTACAGCAGCATTCTCTGTAGCATTGTCTCGATAAGCTTCTGTAATGTCACAACATTTATTTCCCTCCTGAGTTGCATCCATTTTAATCCAAGATCTTGTAATGATGATAGGAGATACATGATAGGAGAGTCGGACCACCAGCACATTCCAGAGCTTCTCAGTGGGGTTAAGGTTTTGACTCTATGGTGGCCAAACCATGTGTGAAAATGATGTATCATGCCCCCTGAGCCAATCTTTATGCTCACTAGCAAACTGAAGCCTTCTTTCTTTTTCTTCATTGATAGGTGGTTTTCTGAAGTCCCAATCCAGTTACATTGTGTGAAAATATTCTTGCACTATTAAACATGGCTGTGAGTTCTATTGGTAATTTTTTTATTATCTAATTTCATCAAATGTATAATTGATCACCGATCACCATCATTGAAGATGTTTTAACTACGGGTTAGAATTATGCGGTGCTAAGGGGAGCTTGGCTCCCCCCTGAAAACACTCACTTGAGCACAGTGGCGGCTCCTAAGCAATTTCTCAGGGGGAGCAATTGTTATGACAAAGTTTTCTATGGAGAAGAATTATCATGTTCTGATCTTATTTCCTGCACAGGGGGCATGTTTGATGAAGACTGCATCAATGTCCTGTAGTTTCTGGTACATGTCAACATGAAGCATGATTTTGTGAAACAGCTGCAGAAAAATTTGAAATCCTCATCCTGCAGCATCATCAGGAAGCCAGAGGCCTCCCTCAGTGTGTTAAAGAATCTGCTTCTTTCGAAGCAGATGCCCTGAGGGTCTCAGACCTCTGTATGAGTTCATCTAGGTTCTCATACAGTGTTAACAGTTCTGCTGCTGAAGTCCCATCTTGTGGCTGAAGGTCTTGGTCTTTTCGCAACAATCTGGTCAAGCATGCTCGTGTGTCTGAGTGAGCAGGTAAAAAAAACTGACAATACTGCCCAAATCAGGAAAAAAAAAAACAACCAAACAACAAAAAACTCTCTGCTGGGATGTGAGAAGTGGCTTGCTGCATAATGAAATTCAGCTGATTTGCATAACAGTGCATAGAATGGACATTTTTTTAAATCTCACAGATCTTTTGCTTCACGCCAGCCTGCTCTTCTCTCATCACACAGGTTTCGTTTTGCACCACCGGAAAACAATTCACTGAGTCTGTCCAACAGTACACTGGCAATCATTAGATGTTGTATCCACAACAGGTAAAGAACTCTAAAAAGCGTTCTTGTACCGTATGTTACGGCCCTTGGCTTGTCAGCCTGTGGCTGTATTATTACAAACAGCTGTACCCCATTAACAGCCGGCAGGAACTGCTCCTGGACTCCGCCCACCTCCACCGGGATTGGTTGACCGCTGATCCGGAAACACCCGAAGGCACGTTTGGATGAGAAGCTCCGACCATAAAAGGCTCGCCCCGACATCAGTCGTGGCAGCTGTGTTCGTGGACCACAGTGTTCCGCTTTGGGAACTCTAGAGATTGTTAGTGTTTGACTTTGTTTTGGATTGAAGAAAAGACCCCCTTTAAGTCGTTTAGCGTTATTGTATAGAGCAGGGGTGCCCAAGTCCGGTCCTCGAGATCTACCATCCTGCAACCTTTAGATGCAACCCTTCTCCAACACACCTGAATCAAATGACTGGCTCGTTACCAGGCCTCTGCAGAGCTGAATGACATGCAGATGACATTTGATTCAAATGTGTTGGAGAAAGGTTGCATTTAAAAGTTGCAGGATGGTAGATCTCGAGGACCGAACTTGGGCACCCCTGCTATAGAGAATTTGGTTTAACTGTTTTGCATTCCCTCGTTAGGAGGAGGAATTTGTGTTACCGTTTAGTGATTGTTTGGTTTCTTTAATTGGTTTGTTTTGTATCTGTCCCAGTACGTTAATTGACTGGTTGATCTTTTGTTTATAGCATTTAGTATCGTTATTGAACCTACTTAGGACACCTTTTGTTATATTTGTTTACTTGCATACTGCCAGAGCAGGTATTTATGTTTATAGTTATTATTGTTTGTATATAATAAACTGTAATACCGTTGATCTTGACTCCGGCCCGTCTTTGTTATAGACCTTACACCCCTAGGCAAACTGAGGTCATAACACCGTATGCTGAGCATTAATGTACCTCACCACGAGCACCAGCTACGTCTGTGGTTTCATCAGCTTGAATGGCTACAAAGTTAGCAGACTTTACCTCTGTAATGCGACTCCTGAAGACAGCTTGCATGCTAACTAAGCTCGTTCTGCACAGTCTTTGACGTTCCCTTGAAAATGGTAGCGTTTTTCAGGCACTCCTCAAATACCTCATCCAACGACTAATCCACGAAAAATGCCAGGGTTACTTCAGCCTTTACTTTCGTCTTTACCTCACATGGCTAATTCAAACACTCCACAAAACTTCACAAAGACAATGAGTTGAGCCAGAATGCGCTCACCCCATCATTGCGACAGTGAACTGCTACCCGGTAACTCTCATCTAAATAATATCAGTTGAGAATTTACCTTCTCCTTGGTCAAGCTCTCAGCAAGATCTTTTGAGATTGAAAAACACGTATATGTTAAAATATTTATTACAGATTGAGAAATAGTATACAATACAGGTCTGGGTTCAGCGTTCCTCTCACTACAGCCAGACAGCAATGGGTCAGATCAGGCAGCCTGAAGTCTGAACACCAACTTAAATGTCCCTCAGACCTTTATAGAATACAAAATGTAGGTAGACGTGCTCCACCCTCCCACATAAGATAATGAAAGAAGAAGTAGACGAGAGAAAGCTGGGGGAGTGACAAGCACAGCATTTCCAGTCCTGCATCAGTCTGCACTCCCATGTTTGTACTGAGATTCTGTTGACATCAGGAGTTTGCAACCTTCACTGTTAACTTTAGACTCATGCACATATCTGCATATTTAGCACATCTTACAGAGAAAAAGGAAATGGTTAGTACAACAATACAATTAAATAAATATGAGTAAAACTGAAGAACTATCATTATTTCCAACAGTTGTGATATTCAAACAGCCAAAAGTTGAAAACCTTAAATGAATCTCGGACTGCTCGTGTTTCTTTACCTTTTCACACAGAGGGTGCTAGTCAGTAACCCCTGTAGATGTCCACGAGATGGAGGCTGCCGTACCGCCTTCAGGGTGGAACAGAATACACGGGTAGCAGAACAACGCAGCGGCTACATCACAGCCCACTAGACAGTTTCTCTGTTCATACCACTGAGATTTCCCACTTTTTATGAAAACTTGCTTAATGTTCAGATTAGGTCCTGGTGGTCCTAATTGTTTTGTTGTCAATTTATCTTCATGAGTCCGAAAACAAAATGGAAATTCTTTTAAAAACACAGTGGATTGCTTCAACAATTAGCCATCTTGTGTGGACAGCTAGCTCTGTCCACACAACTGGCCAGGCGAATGATATATATGACAAAAGCATGCAAATACAAGCCCTCCCAGAACCCACAGACATTGCTTTATAAGCTGTGTCCCAATTCAGGGTCTATGCACTTTGAAGGCTAGATATATCACAGTGGCGCACCAAGTACTGTCCCATTTGGAAGGCGTCTCCGAATCCAGCTGTAGTTATAATGTAGAATGCAGCTATAGTTCTTATTATTAAAAAAAACAGAAAAAAACATTTACATGACAGACTCAAGCTGTGTCCCAATCAAATGGCAACCTCCAGCAGTAAAATGTGAAGCCTATGCAGAAGTGTAAAAAACTGCAGTTCCCCCCTCATCCACTAGGGGCACCAAAACAGAGCAAGTCCCCATAGACTCCAATGTTAAAAAGACCAACTTCACAGCAGAAATAAACAGGTTTAACGCCTGGTACAAAAATTAACTTTTTTTCTAGCTCATCCGTTTCGATGTTATTTAATCTTGAGATTTGGCATAATTAGGGGCGTGTCCTTTTGATTGACATGGATCCAATATCCACGGCATGAAGGGAGAGTGTAGCATAAGCGAAGATTTTAGCTGGCTAACAGCGCGTCTTAGCTTTAGTCCACCTACCTTCATTAGCCGATTAGCTCACGTTAGATCCAAGTTGGCTCAGTTAGCTCTTAGCTACAGGCAGCTCAGAGTTTGATAGACGTCAATCATCCACCCCCATGCTCACAGCCCCCCTCTCAGCTCCGCCACTTTCCCCATTTTTGTATTTTCCAAAAGTGACGGCAGGCGTGACGATGCCAAGATGGCGATGGTAGGAACCGCCCAACGAGCTTCACTTTTGCTCTTCAGAAACCTACAGGTGACAGTCTATGGTCCCAATTCAGGGTCTGCACACTTCGGAGTGTGCAGATTACATAGATTACGGAGTGCCCTCCATAGTCTACACATTTTGAAGTCCGCTTACCTTTCGTGGAATGGAACAGCTTATCATTCAACGAGAATTTCCCATAGCAGTAATGTGAGACGCTGAATCACTTAAACCTCTGAAATTACTAAGTCTTGCATATCATAGGGCACTTTAGTGAAAACACCCACCGCCGACCAAGTAATAATGTAAAGAAAGAAAAAAAGATCTTAAGCTATCTGTTGTTTTCCAGCTGGTAGACACACGTATCCCGTAAAAATTCACGAATGTCAAGTATTACAGAATTTTAATGCCACCGTAACAAACATATTTTTAATGTGAGGTTAAAGTGAAGTTAACAAAGAAAAGAAAAACGTGCTCTTTGGAGCTTTGCTGCTCATCTTCCGTCATCCTGTACGAAACAAATTCTGGGAGATAAAAAGCCGTGAAGGATGCATCCCCAGCAGACTTCGCTGCAGACAAACGGGTTTGTAGGGTGGATTTGCCCATTTTTGGATTTTCCGGGAATGGCGACACGCGTGATGCTGCCAAGATGGCTTCAGTTCAGCTCTTCAGAAAGCTACGGGTGACATCATGGAGGCTCCGTCCATCTTTTATATACAGTCTATGGTCCCTACAATAGACTATTTCACATATGACTTTGGCAAACTAAAGAAAAAGTAGTTCCTGCCAAGTGAGTATGATTTAGAGAAGATCTGGATTTTATAGTTACTTTCTACTATATCAAATCAGTAAAATATTGATATTCTAACATGATAATAAAAGCTGGTATCGCTAGTATCGATATTTTGGTATTGATCCTCACATCACTAGTGTGCTGTGAGTCATTCAAACAGACTTCATTTTCTGGTTTTCTCCTTAAAAGAACTCCATCTCTGTATGAGATGTTTCTAACTGTATCAGCTGCTTACATAGTTGCTGGATGTTTTTGACGCTACTGCTGTGGATGTAAGTTGTGAAGACTTGGCGCACACCCGAAAATGATGCTCGAGCCCCGAGTTACACAGTTTTTGTAGTTTCAGCTTCTCTATAGATGTTCTATTTGCTTGATGCCAAGAATTGGACCCTTCTAAAACAGATGAATATCTTTTCCACGACCACGGAATGTGTCGACCCACATGGTTGTTTAAGAAACAAGAAGCTGCTCTCTGCATCAGTTTGGGTTAAATAACTCATTGCAGCTGAAACATCATCCCAGCAGGAATCATCCTTTGGGAGGCTCTTACCTGTTAGCTTAGTTAAATCCAGGCGGGGACTTTTACTTTGGACATGCAGTGTATTTAATAATGATGTTTAAGTTAATCCTTTTCTTCATTTTCAGACTCAGCTGCTTTGTCAGTGTATTTCTCTTAAATGTTTCATATTAACATCATATCCTGTGTTTCTGTACCTACAAGGCGGTTTAGAGACGACGCATGTTTAATGATGATTATGTTCTCAGGGTCTGGGCTTCAGTATTGTAGGAGGAAGAGACAGTTTGTGTGGGCCGATGGGAATCTACGTGAAGACCATTTTTCCTGCAGGAGCTGCAGCTGCTGATGGGAGGCTGCAGGAGGGTGAGGAGCATGTAGCTCAAACACATAGTTTCATTTTCAGGTGGAAAATCTGTTGAGTCAGTAACTTCTACAGAGCTAGGATACATCACAGGTCTACAGAGTGAAATTTATTTTAGGATGACACTGAGGTTTAACGTGCTGTTATTTCTTCTGTTAAAACTGAAAAGGGTTTAACAGCCTGCTAATGAGGGCGGACCGCAGCTTAATTATTAGCTGTGCTGATAGTGAGCGCAGCTTGAAAGAGGATGTTCTGCACAGCCATTGACATCCCTTCAAACAGACAAGTTTATAACCTGCCAGGTTTAATGCAGTTTAGCAGAATCTGAATGAGTTAAGTTCCACCTGATTATTTGTTGAAAAGGTCACAGTCATTTACACTTTTGCAGGTGATGAAATCCTGGAGGTTAATGGAGAGTCACTTCAAGGTCTGACTCATGATGAAGCTCTGCAGAAGTTCAAAGTAAGGAAGCTTTCAAGTCTTTTTTCAGTTCAGGCTTCTTCCATTTGTCATTATATCTGAAATTCACACTTAAAGATTAAAGCAACTCAGGCATGAGTTAATATGCTGCATTCAAGTACTTGACCATTTAGAGGAATGTGTATTTGTCTTTGTTAGACCACTTAACTCTGAATTATTAATCCATACATTCAGATAGAAAAAAAGACCCCTAACTCAAGAGATGAAGCAGTGATGTGTTGACGTATGTTAGACGCAGCACAGAAGCAGTTTAAACTGGATCTTTAGGCACTTTGTTGCTGTTTGCCTACAGCAGCCTGTTGCAAAGACATTTTATTTGTTTACATTTCTTTACTTTTATCTGTGCAAAACAGCAAATATAAAGACAGTCTGACAGAGAGAAAACAGGATTTTAGCAGCAACAAGGTGATTCCCAAAGAGCTGTTAGCTGGAAGCTTGGCATATCTTAGCATGGTGTGCAGAAACTGGAACGATGGCAGACAAAAGAAGAAGATTCAGGACTAAAACACTATCTACAGCAGATGTACAGGATCTGAAAGTGATGTCATGAACAAATCCAGCCAAGACCTGGCAGGACCTGATAAATGCATGCTGACACTGGATGTCAAGAACAGAAAGGAAAAGCTGCTTTTTAACAGGTAGAAAAACCTCCATCTCAACCAGAATCATGAAGGACATGCATCTGCCTGGACCGGTTGGGGTGAAGAGGTCAGGAAAGAGGGCTCAACAAGCAGCATAAATCTAAACCAGCGATACCTGCTGAGAAAGAAGAAGAGAAACACAAATTAATGACAGCAAAGCAGCAAATCCATGGAGTAGTTTTTCTTCATCACACTGAGAAAGGATGTTCCTCATGTTGGGAATGTCCAGAATGAATCCAAGGTTCATCACTGCAGCACTGGAAGCCAAGGAAACACCATCATGTGGTCTTAAAATGAGTCTGAGAGATTGAATTGAAAGCAACTGGACTTCTTTTTCTCTCTTGGAGATGTTTCTCCTCTCATCTTCTTCAGTTCTAAACTGACTGGTGAGGAGTTCCAGGAATATAAGCTGTCATTAACTCGCCAACCATCCCGTGGGCTGGTTGTTGCCACCATCTGACCAACATATGATGTGTTTTTGTCTCGTATCTCCAGGATAGTTTCTAAACTGCCTGAGAAGGAGAGTTAAGCCTGTGTTGTAGTCTTGAAACTGTCAGGGACATGCCCAGCTTGATTCCTTGGAACATTTACTAACAGTGTGCCCACAGTTCAACACACACTGGTCGGTTCTCATTGGCACACACTTGGTAGAGGCATTGAATTGGAACTAAATTAAACATTTGCATTTGAGAAATCATTTTTGAGCCAATGCACTAAAAATAAAACTAAACAAAAGAATTGTTTCAGTGCACTACAGATAAAACCTGAGGACACCTCTTCTATTTAACATAGAAAGCTTCTTTCACTCCTCTCTCAATCTGTCTTCCCTCTCCAAAAAAACATGACATTAATGTCCTGTTCATTCCTGCTTATTTCAAACCCAGCAACAGTAACTGGTTAACCCCAAAGATAAAACAACAAAACACAAGAGAAGCAGAGTTGCATCTGCAGTCCTATGCAGCGAGGAGGCCTCTACAAAGGAGAAACCAAACAACCGCTTCACAAGCCCAACACAGAAAAGCCGCCCTTCAGGCCAAGATTCAGCAGCCCACTTGCATCTTAAGGACAACAGACCCTTTTCTGAGGACAGTAATATGCACATTTTGGACAGGGAGGACAGATGGTTTGAGAGGAGTGTAAGAAGCCATATAGGAGAGGTGTTTGGATGTGAGGAGAAAAGTTTTCAGGAAACAAAAAGAAGTACGGTTGCCTACGATTCAAGCTCTCAAGATAACCATGACCTGGATGACCTAGAGTACCAGCATCCTAAAATGAGGTAAACATATTCCTCAGGTGAGCAGTACCTGACATACTGAGTCATTACCGGCCTCAGATCATTGATGATATCTTTCTCCGTTGGCATTTTGTTAACTGTTACAATCCCTAAGGCAGGTCCAGGGGACGTAGGGAGTAACACTCCAGAAGAGGCCAACGAGGGGACAGTCTTAAGTATAGGTTTCATTTAATGTTTATGTATCTGTTTAAATGCGGAAATAACACCCCAAACTGAAAATGAAAAGAACAACTTACCTCATCACATAAACAAAAGGATAAAAACTTACTTCTGAACTACCCTAACTTCAACATAAACAGCAGACATTGACCCCAAAAGAAAACAAATGGCCTAAGGCCAATCAGGAAAACTAAAGATAAGCAAAACTAAACCCTAACAACCAGACACAACCAAAAACCTAGGTGTACACAACAGGAACATGGTGTAATGGCAAGTGGCTGAATGGCCCAGATGTGCAGATCCTCTGTCCCTTTAGGCCACTCCCAGGCAGTGATTAGCTGGAAGAGAAGCAGAGTCAGAGCAAAGCACAAGAGTTTATCACAGGAATTCACCACAGTCCTCTAACACAGGGTCGGCTCCAATGCCAGCAGATGAAATAGTTTCTTTTCTTTGGCTGTGACACCACCATTCACAACCCCGTCTCATCA
>JBAFTA010000001.1:37254894-37269610 GCA_036919975.1 Melanotaenia parkinsoni
AAAGAAAAAAAAAAAAAAAAAAAAAAAAGTAGTTCCAGGGTGATGTTCAGCACGGTGTAAAAAGTAGTTCCAGGGTGATGTTCAGCGTGGTGTAAAAAGTAGTTCCAGGGTCTGATGCAGGATTCTAACTGCTCTACAGTCCTGAAACTTGGTTGCTGGATTTCTGCTTCCATGACAATCCAGATGTTGTGTACTGGTGAAAGGTCTGGGCTGCAGGCAGGCCAGTTCAGCAGCCGGACTGATCCACCTGTAACTCAACCTCATGTTTCTGACCGGATGCAGGATGTTGCCCCAGCTAGTTCTTTACTTTTCAAAACTTTCTGAGATGTGTTTCTGCCATCACATTAATGATGGGACCAAATTTCTATCAAACAATAACAATAACGTCTGATGTGTTTTTGTTATTTTGAGGTTGGTAACATTTAGAAATTCTGTCTGTGACAAACTTGTATTCTGGGATGCTGGCGTGTACAAGTCTGACCTAAGTCTTTACTAAGAAAAGCTGCAGCCTTCCAGATATTAGTCAGCAATCTTTAATTGGATCCAATTTGTGTGTATGTGGTTTTTTTTTTTAAATAATAAGTCTTATATAAATCAACAACAAAATACCAAAAAAAGCAAATAGCAAACAGCAATTAAAATACTGAAGAATTATCTTTGTCTGCTGACACAGTGTTCCACTTGTTTGGGTGTTTTTGACCCCGTAAACTGGTCATTGTGTTTGATTATTGGATTAGTAACTACAGATTCAGAAATAAAAATTATGCGGGGGGGGAATACAAATTATGTTGGAGATATATTAAACAACTATGTCAGCTCTACATGGGGTATAAAAAGAGCAGAGGAGCCCAGTGCATCATGGGACATCCCCCAGCAGCGTTTTGTCCTCCAGTTTCCAGTCAAAAAGACTTTCCACCTCTGACACATCCAGGTTCATAAAGTGTTTCCCAGTGGCCTGGCGGCTCAGGAGGGAACCATCCAGAAAGGAGATGAAGTGTTGTCCATAAATGGACAAATCCTCCATGGCGCCACACACACTGATGCCACTGCGGTTCTGCGTCAGGCCCGCAGCCCGAAGCTGGCCGTGGTCGTTGTCTGTAAGAAAACTGAGGAGGAGGTCGGAGACGAGGGGGGCAGCAGAGGAGAGGATCCCCTCTCTGCAGGTGGGTCTCCAGACTGAACCACACTGCTAAAATAAACCTGTCCAGTTTTTAACCAGCATCCTTCTTGTAGTGGAGGAGCTTCAGGCCTCAGTGACCGTGGAGGTGCAGAAAGGTGTTGGGGGGGTCGGTTTCACTTTGGAGGGAGGAAAGGGCTCGATCCACGGAGACCGGCCTTTGATAATCAACAGGATCTATAAAGGTACACTGGTGATGGACTTTGCTGGATTTTAACACTTTACATCAATTGAATGTTTTCATAAGACTTTTTATGTCTAATAGAAATTTAAGGATTGTTTACTTTTACTTACTTTTAACGTGTTCAAAACAGGTGGAAACTGAAAGCAGGAGTTTTGATACTGAGGAATGTTGTTCTGTATTTAAGGAGGAGCAGCAGAACAAAGTGGTTTACAGTGTGGAGACGAAGTTCTGCAGGTCCAGGGAGTCAGTCTGCAGGACATGAGCCGGTTTGAGGCATGGAACATGATCAAGGCTTTACCTGAAGAGCCCATCACTGTGGTCATCAGAAGGAGCCAGAAAAATGCAGAGTGACCCCTCAACACGCTGTTCTTCCACCCCGACTTCTTCTGCTGTCTTACAGCCTCGTCAGTGGAAGAAGTGAGAGCAAACACAGAAAAGAAGAAGCCATATTTAAACATGGAGAGTTTGTCATTACGATGAATGAAAACAAGTTTAATCCAGGACTGGTACATGATTTTAGGACAGTAGATGCAGTTCTGATGTAAATTTAGTTATTTTATCACCTCTAATGATCATAGAAACAAACCCCCAGACACCTCCCAGACATCTGAGAGGAAAAACTGTTTTTATGCTCAAATTTAGAAAGAACACAACTGCTTACTCTCATGATCACTGATGAGGACAAAACCCAGAAAACACACAAGAAAAAAAAAACAAACACATTAACGCTCCAGAGCCAAATCCATTTGCTTCTTTTATAACTTCAGTCATTGTGAAACTATAATTCATCCATGAGCCGGACTAATCTTTAACCAGTCACAAATGAACAGACATGACTGAGATGATGATCTATGATGAAGAGAAAGAGAAATGTGTTTTACTAGGTGTCTGAGTCCAGGAACAGAAGAAAGGTATCAACCCTAGGAGTCCAGAGCTGCAGGAGGAGGACCATCACCTTCATCTGCAGAGGGGAAACTGTGTGGAGGGATTATTGGATGGTAACTTTGGAAACCTGAAGCAGCACACAGTCTGTCAGCAGTAAGCCAAAAGTATCTGAATCCTGGTTCTCTTGTTGAAGACTCGGACCTTACGACACCCTGACAGGCAACATGAATGACTCCAGAGGAAATCTCCAGATTAAAACCACGTCTGTCTCCTCATTCTCAACGGTTTTATTTGTAATTATTTTTCTTTCCAGCATCTGATGTTGAACTGGTTTGCAACATGATCTGAGGTGAGGTGTGTTCTTTCTGTATTAAAACCAGTTTGTTCTGGTTTCAGTGTTTGTGTTTATGTCTCTGGAGTTCACTCAGTGCTGCATGTAATGCATCTGTAAATCTGGATAAAAATGACATAAATAAAATAAATTTATGGGTATTTGTTATTGAAGACACTTTAATATTTGAGTTTATTTTTCTCAGCATAAGAAATTATAAGCGCTATAATAGAAAGGACCGGCCCCCTGGTTCTGTGTCAGATGTTCTTTTTTGGTATAGTGGTGTCGTTTCTAGAAGTATCCTCAAGGGCTTCATATTTTCTATGATCTGTACAGTATAAGCTAAAATGTTTTAACATTTTCATCACATTTTACAAAAAACAAAAACAAAGAAACTATACATATATATAACTTTTCTAACATGGTGTCATTGGTTGGAGTTTTTAATTGATTTATATCCATGAAATACTATAGGCACAAAAACGTTATTAAATTTTTGAAAGCCCCCAAAACTAAACACTTATTTAGATTCAGACAATTTTAATGAAACTGCACTAAATGAACAAAAACAGTGAGCCAAAACAATTTATAAAAGCAGAAGAATATTGAAATGTAAAAAGTTTTATACCAAAACTGGCCCACCGCCAATAACATATAGCCCACCAGATTATATTGATTAAAAAAACAAAACAGAAAAAAAACTGATTATCTTACAGTGTGCAGAGACGTGGTGTTTACAGCGTTGTGTTAAAAGAACAGCATGGCCTCTTTAAAAGCTGGAGGAGAGTGACATTGCAGGGTAGTCCCGTGTCTGCTTCACCATTGCTGGATAAAGTGAAGGGAGCTAACCCTAACCCTAGCTGCTGTTAGGGAGCTAATGTAATGGTGGGGACTATGGATGTATGTCAGAGTTATGTTTCAGGAGAACCAGATAAACTTATTTATAAAACTGTGTGTAGCAAAGCAAACTACAGGTGGCGACTGCTGCTCAAAAAGCAAATACTGCGCACTTATACTTTCAGATTGATCAATGCACCTGTTTCCATTTATAAATCAGAATCAACTCTAAAGCAGGTGCACATGAGGGAACGCAGGTGGCAGATGCTGTCATCACAGTGTCAGAACGCAAGACGTTCCAGAGGACTCTGGGCACACGGCTGGATATCTCAGTCGGTAGAGCATCCGTCTCCCATATGGGAGGCCGAAATTCCATTCCCAGACAGGTGAAAACAGTCTGCTGAATTACAGTGATGATACTGGTAATTTGTTTTAATTTATAAAATAAGTATGTACAGATATATCTGAGACTGGTAGCAGTTAAATAATATTTCTTTCTTGCTGGGCGCTCCAGTGGGTTGGACAAGGAGTTGCGGGAAATGAATACTATCTGGAAAGAAGTTGGATCAACAATTTAAAAAAAGCATTCTGTAAGAATAAATAAATAAAAGAAATCCTCCTCTTGTGTGTTTCATTAGCGTAGCATCACTTCTAGACCTCCAGCCTCCAGTCTGGTCATGTACTGGGACAACACAAAAATCATTGGATCACAGAGCAATAAATTCAAACGCTGGATCAAGGAGGTCATAGAAATCAGGAAGCGAGCCAACAAACACCATCAACTATGATGAGAGGCTTTCATACAACTTCCTAAAAAATATCTCCATCCATCCATTTATTTCCGCTTATCCGGAGTCGGGTCATGGGGGCAGCTGCCTAGGCAGGGAAACCCAGACTTCCCTCTCCCTGACCACCAGCTCATCCGGAGGGATCCCGAGGCGTTCCCAGGCCAGCCAAGAGATGTAGTCCATCCAGCATGTCCTGGGTCTTCCCTGGGGCCTCTTTCCGGTGGGACGTGCCTGGAACACCTCACCAGGAGGCATCCTAACCAGATGCTCGAGCCACCTCACCTGGCTCCTCTCGATGTGGAGGAGCAGCGACTCTACTCTGAACCCCTCCTGGATCACCAAGCTTCTCACCCTGTCTCTAAGGGGGAGCCCGGCCACCCTGCGACGAAAACTCATTTCGGCCGCTTGTATTCGCAATCTTGTTCTTTCGGTCGCTACCCACAGCTCATGACCATAGGTGAGAGTAGGAACGTAGATCGACCGAGCTTTGTAAATCGAGAGTTTTGCCTGCAGAGTCCACATCACTGCAGTCCACATGATCCGCCTGTCGATCTCCCGCTCCATCCTTCCCTCACTTGTGAACAAGACCCCGAGATACGTGAACTCCCCCACTTGGGGCAGGACCCTATTGCAAACTCAAACTTAAACTTTATTTATTTATAAAGCCCATTTTCATGCCAAAGGCAATACAAAGTGCTTTACAAGTTAAGAAAAAAAAAAACACAATTCAATTCATCCATATTAAAACTAAAATAAGCTTTTACTCATCAAAAAATTATGGTGGACCAGAACCTTCTCAAAGCCATCCGGAAGTCATTCTCCATGGCCTCTCCTAACTCCTCCCACATCTAAGCATTTACCTTAGCGACCGCCAAAGCTGTGCTCCTCTTAGCCTGCCGATACCCATCAGCTGCCTCTGGAGTCCCACAGGCCTAAAAGGCCTAAAAGGCCTGACAGGACTCCTTCTTCAGCTTGACGGCATCCCTTACTGCCGGTGTCCACAAACGAGTTCGGGGATTACCGCCACGACAGGCACCGACGACCTTGCAGCCACAGCTGCGGCTGGCCGCCTCGACAATAGAGGCACGGAACACAGCCCACTTGGACTCACCTGGGACATGGTTGAAGCTCTGCCAGAGATGGGAGTTGAAACTCTTTCTGACAGGGAACTCTGCCAGACGTTCCCAGCAGACCCTCACAACGCGCTTGGTTCTGCCAGGCCTGACCGGCATCCTCCCCCACCATCTGAATCAACTCACCACCAGGTGTGTGACCCTACCAGGGACATGAGCCCCCGACAACAGGGGATCGTCAGGACGCACAAACTCCTCCACCACGATAAGGTGGCGGGTCAAGGAGGAGCTAAAAAATATCTGATAAAAAAATTCTTACAACTAAAATGTCTTTAGTGTAGCTAAAATAAACAAATAGTAGCTATAGTGGTATAGTAGCTACACGAAGACTTCATTCAGTGTATCATTTAATTATATCAAAGAGTGAAGACTGATCCTCGATGAGATCACACAGACTGTACACATCGAAGAAATATAGAATAACTATTCTCATAAGAAATAAATGACAGAATTACGATGCTACATTGGAATAATCCCTTTTATTTAGAACTGATATTATATCTATGTCATAAGCTTAAAACACTGGAGAATGTTTACTGCGGTTGAGTGACAATAACACAATCCATACATCCATATGTCAGCTTGGCCCTCAAATAGTAAAGTTCCAGTAGTATTTCCTGCATGAACAGAGAAAAAAGGTGATGAGTGTCTTCTAATGTCTGATCTCTTCTAATGCAGCTTCCTCACATCAGCTTTCTGTTGATCCTAACGAGACATAAAACAGAGGTCTGTAATGTCCTTAAATGTAAGAACTCATTTCTCAACAGTTAGAAAATGCAGTGAAATAATGTTGAAGGTAAACGCGTCGGGTTAGCAGTTTTCTGCTCGAGTCTGCAACGACCTTATGAAACAGATGTTTTGCAAGCTTTATTTCAACAGGTTTACTTTAGCATGCCACAGATGGCCACACTACAGGTCGACTACAACAACAACATTATTTTACTGTTGGTTTTTCACTGGTGCAATGCATTTTTTAAAATCTTTAATGAGTGGTTGTTGCATTTGAATTTTTATTATGTTGGATGATATGTTTTAAAATGACAAAGGGTTTAAAAATACCGTGTAAAATCTGCATTCTCTGCCATTTTTATTTAGACAAAGTTTAATTCATGTCATGTAAATATTGTATTCCTGTAACTTGAATTTGCACAATGGAAACAGTGTCTGTTATGAAGTATTTCACCAGTATAAAGTAATCACAACATGTTAGTTTAATAGCCAGACACACCTCACAACAACAATGTGATGTACACAGGAATTTATGTTTAATGTAAATCTACGCCACCTGGTGTGTTAACAATGAAAAACAGCGTGTGAATGCTTGTGTCCACGTTGTGTTTCTTCAGACAACTGAGACTTTACACTGGACTAACTCACCAACCCCCCACACGAGAGGATATGGGACAGCATGTCTAATACAGGTCTCTGGAGTACTGGGGCCCCATGGAGAGCCATCCTGGTTCGGTTCACTCTCTACAGCGCAGACTTCAGGCCTCTAGTTCTCTGATGCCGCTGCTGTTTCTGGCCCCATCATAGATGACCGGAGGCACAGAGGATTGATGTGCCATTGTAAATTGTTTTTTGCAAAACCAGCTCCAGAACAACATGGAAAAATCAAAGAGCTGTTGGTGGATTTTTGGAAGTGGACCTTTCCTTTCCAACACCAGTGATCATCCAGAGAACATTGGGCCTCATTTGCCAATGTTCTTACAGAAAATTTGTTCTTCAGTCCTTCATATGAACTTACAAACTTTTCAGGAAGATTGTGGCATTCATGAAAATCTTCCACCTACAAACGCTCTGGAGAACTCATATGAACATTTAACATTTTTTAACAAATGAGATTAGAGTTTTCTGCTGTTTGGTGCTTTAAAATACAAAAATAAAACTAATGATTTTGTCAAAGTTTTAAAATGAATGTTGGTTTAAAAGCTTTTTTTTATATAATTGCAGCTGAGTCCCAATGCCATAATTTTTTTCAGAGGAAAGCATTTTTCATTCATTCATTCAAGAACACTTTGCAGTCGAGACAGATTTAATCCCATTTCTGGTCTTCCTAAAACCATCGCAGCAACCGACTCCACAACAATATCACTCCATTGATGTCCAACTCACCTGAGCTGAACGCGGTCTTTATTAGTCAGAGATAAACAACCATGGTGTTTACTGGTTGTTTACAGGTAGTAAAATGAACAGATGGTGACGAGACAGAAGATCACAAACATCTGGATCTGGTTGTTGGACCTGAAGCTGAATTAAGGGGAATCATACTGGTATTAGTGGTGGGTTAGATTCCTCCCATTCTGAAGGGTTCACCTGATCTTGAACCAGCATCATACCAGTTACAGTCAGATACCTGCTTGTCAATATCCACTGAGGCCAGAACACTGGACTGATCTGATACTCCAGCTGCTGGGCTCTGCTGGTTCATCATCCTCACACCAAACTCTCTTTCTACCAGTGAAATGTAGATTATCTCGTCAGGTCCAGTAAACCATCACATCCCAACATGCTCTGATCAAAGGTTCATTTCTGTTTGCTGTCAGAAGATTATATAACAGTAGCTTGATTTGCACCTGCCTTAGCTCAGACTTCTGATATGGGCTGTAAATACCGGCTGGAAGCAGCTACAGAGGACCAAGGTCAGCTCATTGCATTACAGTCACAAATCTCACTTCAGTTTGAAGCTTGTCGTGGCCCCAGAAAAATACATAAGACATCAGCTGATCTGAGCTTCATTAAACAGTAAAACATTCTATTTATAGATGCTGCTCACATAGAAATAAAAAGAAAACTAAACATGGCAGCAAGTCCAAAAATAAAGGCTTGTCTGCGTCCACAAACCAAGTCACCTGTTAGAGGTGAAAATCACAAATTATAGAAGAAAACTGCAGCAGGATCTGGGTGTTTGAATAAGAGAGAACTGTGAAGAAACTGGATAGAAAACTAGAAACTTCTTGATCTTGTGTAGGAAACCTTTGGAGTTCAGTACATTTTCATTTCCTCAGATAAACTGAAGGTGAAAAATAAAACTCACATTGTTGACTTTGTCTTTAATTTCTTCTGAACTTTAAGGAAAATTTAATAATACATAAAATATTTTTCTAACTTTTTACACTCAGGAACATGAAATCGTCCATAATGAGAGAGAACTGTCAGCTGTTCATGTTACATCAGATTCAGGTTTTCTCTGAGACAAACGGCATGTTTATTGAAGAGACCAAATATAAACAAACTTCAAATAGAAACTATTCAATATAAAATGGAAGAAATGTTTCAGCTATTTATACTTGTTAAACTTTACTGACTAGAACAATTCTGGCTTTTTGTCAACTGCAGAAATAAATATGAGGTATCAGAGAGTAGAACCAGACAACCTGGTTCGGTTGGTGCATCACAGTAAACATTTACAAGAGTTAGTCTGGGGCATGTTTCACCAAAGTAGAATCAAGTTCTTCAGGATCTGAGAAGATAGTGTGGCTTGACCCAGCTTGTCAGAGCTGAATCCGGCTGAGGAGAAACGACGAAGTCAGCCAGATTAAGTAATCCTTCTGAGTGCACGTTCAGTGTCTTCTACAGAGCCTAAGGTGGATCCCAGATTAACTGATGCTGACATGAAAAAGTTGCTGCTCCTTACTTAAAAATAATCATAGTTTCACCTCTGTAAATTAAAAAAGTATTCTTAATTTAATTTTACTTCACTCCAAGCAAGCAACGACCAGTTGGAGGGTTTGGAAGAATTAAATCATATCGTAGCATTCTGAGTGAACTCGACCGCAGACACTCATGGGAGTTCGTGTTGTTGGTAGAAACAGACCTTGTAGGGTAGCGTTAGCAGTTATAGATCCTAAAGGTGTTAGCTAATGCCAGTACTCAGTGTTAATGTTAAACTGTTTTTAAGCTCTGGTTTATATTATACTTAATGCACAAAAAAGTACATAATGAATTATATACTTAACTTGTGGCAGTATTGGTTGGTGAAGTGAAAGGTAATGTAGTAAAATGTAGCTGAAATGTGTAGTTGGAGCTCAGATGTCAGCCAAGTTCTGCAAAAACTAGTTTAACTGCAGGAAGTGGATCTTAATATCGCAATAAAGGAGAGAATCCTGATTAAAATGGACCTGGAAATCCAGAAACTGGAAACAGAAGTGAGTCATTTTTAATGTAAAGAGTAGTTAAAGTTAAATAAATTTATACCATGGTCTGGGTGAATACTCAATTCTGATTGGCTGGAGGTTGTCCATTCAAACGTTATAATGGACACCTATGAAAGAAGTTCCAGTCAAATAGACTTGTTGTTGTAAATTATCATGCTGACTAAACGCTAGTTGGTAACCATGGCAACAGAAACTCAGACGCCGGGCTGCAGACACGCCAGATAATGTCTGTGACGCGCATCACTGCGAAAGCAGCTTGCAGGCTTATTGGGCTCCGTCAGTCCAGGAGAGACGAGAATGGAGCAATATTTTGTCGTCCTGCAACGTCCCACCAGCAGCGGTCAGGGTCCACAAACGTTAAACTCTGTCCTTCAAACGCCACTATGGACATGCCAGTACCTTTATGACATGTCACAGTCAACGGCAATGTTGCATTTAATATTAAATATGTCGTCGTCTGTCTTTCTGTCTTGATTACCTTACTTACATACTTTATACAGAGTGAATGGTGGATAACGTTATAAAAATGTTTAAGAGTCGCCACTGGAAACACGCCAGATCATTACTTTGCATCGCTGTGAAAGCAGCCTGCAGGCTTATTGAATGATGTAGGAAGCGATCTGTGGACTTTGACAGTTTGAAACAAAATGTCGCATCATCCTTTGGACACACACAAGCTGTAAGAGCTGCACCCACCCTCTGAAATGTTTGTGTCACGTAACATTAAGCAATCATCTCCCTCCACTGATCAGGTCTAATACAACAGCTGACCAACCGAGCTGCAGGTTCTGTGTCAGAGCCGGTTACCTTGGCAACGTGTCACAACGAAATAGCCCACTAGGCTGCTTCTTGTGAATAACTTTTAATGGCCTAAAACAACATTATTGTAATATTAATTAATTTAACATTTATTTATTTCGGAAGTGACCATGGTATAGGCGGGATAATGCCCTTTGAGGTGTCCATTATCATAAATTAATGGACTTCTCGAAGGCTTGAGCCTTCGGGTCAGACGGTTCACGTCGTCCATTAATTTATGATAATGGACACCTCAAAGGGCATTATCCCTTACGTACAACTTATGAAGCTGACACCTGAATGTACTGGAGGGTATAACATTTAAAGGTCTTTATTTTTAACTTATAGTAAGTAAACAATAAGAAATAATAAAATTAATAATTTGCTGGATTTTGAAATCAACCTGCGTGTTGATCAGCTAATATCAGTGTTACAGACCAAACATGCCTGCATATCCAACATCAATATGTTCAGAAATCTTATATATAGTTTGCTGTCACTGTGACTCTAATAATTGATGATGATCACAGTTAAATTATAGAACTGAGCGGTAATTTATGAGCCTAGTTATCTAATTTTATTGCTCCATGATAAAGAGCAAAGGGCATAAAGGTACAAAAAGTCATTTCTGGTGACGTTACTCCTGACTGGGAATGGTAACCATTAACTGATGTGTTACTGCTTTTGTGAAACCGAATCAAGAATATGTTCAGCCAGGATAAAAAGGAAATCCTAGCTTAATCCCTTGTCTCAGTTTGGTGAAACAGCCCTCAGATGATTAAAAAAGTTTTTCTCTTTTACACATAAACAACATCGGGTTTGTGTTTGTTTTTTTTAGATTCATTCCTCTGTTAAAAACAAAACTCAACCATGGACTGGGTGTGGGATCATGTGATTCTGGATGGGACCGGTAGTACCGTGTCTCCTCCATCATGGTATCAAACGTCTCTAAGGGATTTAACAGACTTGTTCAGGTTGCTGTAGAAGTCAGCCATGCTGGATGGGAAGAAGGAGTCAACCACAGATCGAGGAAGGAGACCACCAAGGTCGGTCTGGAAGAACGTCAACACCTGGGTTTTACCAGGCTCTCTGGTAACCATGGAAACAAAGGTAAACAAACATTAGCTAGTAGGTCTTTACTGATAATACTACAGTTAATGTACTCACCCAGACATGGGAACACAGATGCAGCCACATGGATGGTTGAATCCTCTGACGTATCCAGACTGAGGAGGGCAACCAGGATGCAGGACATTGGTTGCTGCAGGAACAGTAAATGATGTTAGAATAGTGACATTCAACTAAAATTCAAGGCTGACCAGTTAGAAAAATGTTCTCCAAGCAGACGTCCCAAAAAAAACCCACCATTTCTAACTAATCATAATTTAGTGATATATATTAATATCACCTAGTAGTTTTATGAACATCTGCATGTAATTAATACATTACTGTCTAATCAAATACATTTAATACAATTAAAGACAATATTTATTTATTTACATAACATAGAACCAAACCTATGTATGACTGCTGACATGTATGATCTCTGGTTTACTAAAAAAAAGTAGGACAATGTGAAAATTGTACATATTCTGATAGAGTTTAACTAGAAGATAGAGAAAAATTCAATTTCTTTTTCCAGTTTCACGTGTGGACTCTGGACCTGTACAGAGTCAGGACTGTTCTTAAGATCTTTAGACTGGACCTGAACGGAGTTGGGACCTTTTCAGAACTTAAACCTGGACCTGAACAGGGTCAAGACCTGGAAACATGTTTTGATGATATGTTTTTCCCCTCTAGTTGTGTTCCAGTTCCTGCACTCATCCATTCTCTGACATCCCTCCATCAGTAAATGATTCTTCTCTGAGGAACTCTGATGATCACGTTGTTTGGCAGTGAATGTGGATCCGGATCCTGGCAGACTCATCATACTCTGAGGGCGCATTCATAAAAGTCACCTGAGAGGTATTCCACAAAAAGTTGCTCAAGAAAGAGAGACTCGCGTAAACAGTCGGACTCAAACCGGCTCCACCTCCTGATCAAGCTTCAAAACATTCCACTAACGCAGATTACTACAAAGTGGATGAAATGAGCGACACTAAAGGCAGATGTTGCTGATGGAGCTGTACAAAGAAAACAAACACATTTACACCAACAACAGGCAAATGCAGACCAAATGTATTGGTTATGTAATTAAATGGATGAAATGAAAGATACTTTATCTCAGAGAGAAATTTCAACCCTCTTGTGGACTCACCACCTGCAGGAGGGCCTGTAGGAGTTGCATCTAGTGGTGCAGTGGACTCTGGTGGTCCAATCCTCGGCTGCAGAAGCTGGCTATAGGGATGTGGAATGTCACCTCTGCCGATGTTCCAGTGTCCTCGAGAAAGGCTGGGCTCTCTTCCATTCTGGAGTTGCTCATGGTGAGAGGCGCTGAGCAGGTATAGGCATACTCCTTGACCCCAACTTGGTGCCTGTATGTTGGGATTTACCTTGATGGATGAGAGAGTATCAGTAGGCTAAGCGAAACGCGGTGTCAGCGGTCACTGAGGCAAATACTTGGCTGTGAGAGGAGTTTGGTGAGGCCATGGAGAATGACTTCCGGACAGGTTTAGATTCTGGTCCACCATCTGGCGGATCAGGAGGGGGAAGCAGTGCTCCATCAACACTGTGTACAGTGGGGATGGGGGGCTGCTGACCTCAACTCTGGACGTTGTAGGTTGGTGGAGGGAAAACTTCAAAGACCTCCTCAATCTCACTGACACGTCTTCTGATGAGCATGCAGACTCAGGGAACCAGGGGTGTGGTCTCCTCTTTTCAGAGCTGAGGTTGCTGAGGTGGTTAAAAAGCTCCTCGCTGGCAGGGCCGCAGAGGTGAACAAGATCTGCCCGAAGTTTCTTAAGGCTCTGGATGCTACAAGACTGTCTTGGTTGACACACCTCTACAGCATTGTGTGGACATTGGGGACAGTCCCCCTACACTGGGTGATGCTCCACCTCTAAAAAAAATGGGGACTATAACTACTGGAGGATCACACTCCTCAGCCTCCCTTCTAAAGTCTATTCAGGGGTCCTGGAGAGGAACCTCTGATTGAGGAAGAGCACTGTGGTTTTTATCCCAGTCAAGGAACAGTGGATCAGCATTACACCCTCTTCAGGGTCTTGGAGGGGGCATGGGAGTTTGCTCAACCAGTCTACATGTGCTTTTTGGGCTTTGTGTATTGACGATTGATATGCTGACCAGTCAGTAGAGACCAAGGGGGTATTCCATGAATGTAGCTAAAGAAAACCAGGCTTTATGGGGAAAGCCTCGCTTGAACTAACACCATCTCTGAATTAAGGCTCAAGCCATTCCACTAACGCATTCCAGCTGCATCTACTTGAGGCTAATCCAAGCGAGGATTACATATGTGGAAGGTCCTGAGGAACGTAGGAAGCCCTGATGAGGGGTTCATGGCTGGGTAGGCACTGACTCCTCCGGAGTCAGATTTACGTTGTAAGAACTGAAAAGAGCATCTAATTTCACTATTCATCCAACAGTGTGAAACTACGCCCCCTTGAGGTGAGGCAGAGTACTGCTTGCCTCACCTGCTGACTTTTCTCTGCTCTTTATTGTAGATCAGCAGGAATAATTCTTTCACACACACATTAAAAACATTGCACAGACTGTGGAGAGTCATGGTGTATAACAAATATTTCTGTAAAGTTTATATTTGGATATGCTGAGGATCAGAAACACGTCATGAACCCAATTTGTACTGGATCACCAGTCAGAGGCGGCCCAGCTCGCCACAGCCTCACCCAGGATTTCTGCCCTGGATTTGATCTGGAAATCCTCAAATTCGTCGATTTTCATGTAGAGTCATACTAAAAAATGCATTTTTAACACAGATCAATGGAAAATATTAATTTATCAGGATGCCTCTCCTGACCGCATGCCACTGGAGAGCAGTGTTATACCAGGTGGAACTTTCTTTTGTCTGTATCAGACTTTTGAGACACAGCTAAGCTAAGCTTGAACGTTAGCCTGCCCCGAGCAGGCTAGTTCTGGTGCATAAGCCCGGCTTTCCATTAATCCAGCTTCATGGAATACCCCCCCCAGATCCTGCACCTCCATATCCTGATTCACCAGATCCTGAACCACCAGATCCACCTGATCCTGGCCCTTTTTGAACATTTATTGGATCTTCAATACCTGATCTGTGTTTCCAGGTCATCACAGAACCTTCCTCACGTCCCTGAAATTATTGAGACTTCACATTTTTAGATGTTGAGGTGTGAAGTTTACATATTTGATTGACCCTCAAAAATAAACTGGAAGATTCCGGCTCAGTCTGTAAGAACCCTAGAGCAAGGCAAGGCAAGGCAGTTTATTTGTATAGCACATTTCATGTACAGGACAATTCAAAGTGCTTTACATAAAACAA
>JBAFTA010000001.1:37316613-37327245 GCA_036919975.1 Melanotaenia parkinsoni
GATCGCTAATGCTGATTGGATGTATCTGAGTCTCTGAAATATCGCCCATTAGTGAGTTACTATTTAAAATATAATCTGCAGGTTTTAACCCGTCTGTTGACAGGTGTAGGAACTTCCACCAAACACCAGGTAAAAGCTGACATCTGTGAAATTGATCAACGATCAAAGTTATTAATAAATAGTGTTTCTGCAACAACTCTTCACCTCACTTGTGAGGTTTCAGGTTTCTAGAGAAACCTGAAAGTATAGATGGAAACGGTAGCTGGGTGTCCCCAAAATGGCTGCAAAAGCTGCGGCGACATCAGATGCACATTCTCCATTAGCACTTTCCTGAATGAAGCCCCCCACCCCCACCATTTCTGACCTTTAGTTAGGTCTCTGTTGAGAATGTTTTTACTAAGTGCACTGAAGGAAACGTTATCATCAGCAGCTTCTGATCTCTGATAACGGAAAGATTTCACAGAGCGGCCGAGCCTCCAGGAGAGTCGACGGGACATAAGCAACGCTGTGCCCGGTGTTGCAGCAGAAGAAGAGATGTGATCTGCTCTGGATGTCAATTCTAAATAGTGCATTTCCCCTCATAGTATATAGTGTAGATTGTCATGACAGTATAAATATTCTTGCCTTGCTTCCACATGCACATGCCACATGTGGTTGATGGTGCGCAGAGAAGGCAATAATGTTTTTCTTCATAAAATCCACTAGATGCTCCTCTGCAGAAAACCCTTTGAGTTGTTTGGGTTCCAGTGCACTTGATGATGTGCACATTTATTCTCACAAGGTCCAAGGTCCAGCACTGATCCATCTCTGCATGCCAGCCTTTACAGAATTCTTGCACGTTATCTGATCCAGAGTATCACAAATCTAAAAAAAGAACAGCCACAAAATCCTGTGGCTGCAGTCGGTAAAATACTTTATTCTTTACATACTACCTATTAAAACTGGTTCTATTAAAAATTCACATAGTTTTCGGAGAAGTCAGGGACCAGCTAGGCTTTGTGATGAGTTTTTGCAGTTCTTGTGTTAAATGCATCAGCACAAACACATTTTCATCAATACAGATTTGAACTGAAGGTAAAGTCAAAGTAACATTTCTCTGAAGCGCAGTCAAAAGCCTTTGTTCAGAATCTGACTGAAAACAATAGATCATTTAGTGAGGTGATTAAATGTGGTCCTGCGATGGACTGATGACCTGTCCAGGTGTACCCTGCTTCTCACCTGCTAAAACGCTGGGATAGGCTCCAGCTTCCACGCGACCCGTAATGGATAAAGCGCTACAGATCATGAATGATTAAATGTGGTATAGGGAGGGGGGAATGAAAATCCTGGTAATTCCAGGATGTGCTTACCTGAATGGGCCACAGTGCTGAGACGGTTTGTATTTCACTATAGCAAAGATGGTGGGCAGCATACACAGAAACAGCATGAAGAGCAGCATGGCCAGGTAGAAATTATTTGATCTGGAACAGCAGAGTAAAGAGAGCGCTGAGTTAAAATCACACTTTTTCAGCTTATTTGTAAAATTCACCAATAAATCTGGTCAGGGTACTTTTACAAATATAGTTCACTTGAATCTAATTAATTGTGAGGCACATTTCATACATCAAACAACTCTATGTCTAGTTTATGATCAAAACAAACACTCAGGCAGAGGAATACAGACATTGAGCTACATTTTTAAAACATATGCAGTGTTCACATTCAAGAAAATAGATGCAAAAAGAAAAACTGTCCATCTAAATTAAAACTGGTGTCCAATAAAAACATTTTCAGGTCTAATTTTCCAGGATTTAGGTTTGGATCAGAATAAAGGTTTTCAGGTAATTTTCTCCAGATATCAGGAGCATAAAAACTAAATCTTTAGATCTAACATTCAAGCTTCCTGGGATCGATGGCGGGTCGATGGCTGTGGTTGGTGTGTGTCCTGGTTGTGGGGGCAGATGCTTCTGGCCTGTCCTGCTCTGAGAGGCCTTCCAAGGGAACTTCCACCAGCCCTTCACCTTCTGGAGAGAAGTTCGCTTCCCTCTGGACTTCCTTTCCCGGACCCCTCACTGGCTGCACCCTGTGGCGACTCACCTCTCAGTTTTAATCACATTTAGTCATCAAAACATGAGAACACAACACACAAACAAGTTTTGGAGGGTGTGCCATGTAGTGCATAGCAGGTGGGGCTGCTTGTGTGGCCTTGCTCCCAGCACAGTGTGGTTATAGACCCTCAGGCCAGATTTGGGGCTCACTATCCTCTGGTCCATTGGGGGTGTCTCCCTTAGGGCGTGGTGGGAGAGTTAAGTGTGATGTGGGTGTGTAAGAGTGAGTGTTTGTGGTTACGGTGCAGGGGAGCCTGTGAATGAGGGGTTACAGGATAGATAAATGGGTGTACAAGGTGGGTGGAGGAGCAAGGGTGGGGATGAACGGGAGTGGATAAAAGAGGAGCACCCACCCCTCTGCCTTGAGGGGCGGGTGCTGCTTCCAGGGTCTTGGGACCCTGTGCTCTGACCGCCCTGGATGGACAGTGCCCAGCAGGTGGGTCTGGGGTGGTCTTCGTGGTGGGGTGGCTTGGGTTCGTGCACCGGGATTGCTGCTGATGGCCCAGGTCTCTGGCCCGCCCTAGTCTGCCTCTAGCCTCTGTAGAGGTGTTTGTTACATTTGCAGGACCACACATCTCTGATCCTCCTCATTCTTCATCCTCTGCATGTTGACGGTCACTGAGTCATCCAGTGGGTTTATACTTTGGTTTAGGGCTTTTGTGTTTCTGGTAATTTGGTTGTGGTGATGCATGCTTGTTTGTTTGTTTATTTATTTGTTTATTCATTCATTCAATTAAAGCTTTCCTGTAAAAGCCATAAGAAATTCTCTGTTGTGTTTCTGTACAGGTGTAGTGGTTGGTTGTCTGGTGTTAGGTTGGATTGAAGGCAGGGTTCGATTTACGGGGGAGCTAAGGGGAGCTTGGCTCATCTGAAAGGCAGAGGAACTACCCTAAAGAGATACTTTTTGGGGAGCCCTAAAAATCTTCCAAACAATGCGGATGATCCTTTCTGTTTCCTTCAGCACGGTGGACAGCAGCACTGCTTGTCTGTTGTGTGCTGTGAGCCTCCACACAACCACCCGATGTGCTTCTTTTTGTGGTTAAAGAACTCTTCTTCACTGTTTCTGATTAAACAAGCTTCATGCAGTAGTTTTTTTAATAGTAACCATATTTTTGACTGCGCTATGTGCATTAATATAAATGCGCGTGCACGTGACATGTGAAGTCATGGTGCATGTGTGAGAATACGGCTCCCCCGAACGCCCCAGTGTAATTCGAGCCCTGATTGAAAGGTTGTTGCTTCTGTCTGTTGCATCTTTGTCTCCTCATTATTTTTTTATACTCTCCTTTTTACTTATGTTTACTATTCTCTTTTTTTCTTCTGTCTCGTCCAGTCAGGTCCAACAAGGTTACCTAAATTCCATAATTTAAAACAAATAAATGAGGTTTTAAAAAAAAGAAAAAAATCAGTTTATCAAGATGAGCTTATACCCATAAAGCTCCCCTAAGCTAATTTGTTCGGCACAACACAGCAGCCAGACCATCCTTCTGCCACCACCGTGCTGGACAGGACAAGTTGAAAAATAAAAAAGATTGCACTCAGGATGGAAAGCAAACTTGACCAAGATGATCTAAGAGCTCTGGGTGGCTCTTGTAGTGCCAGCAGATCAGATATATATTTTGAACCAGAACCAGCAACAGTGTAGAGATGTGAGAACTAGAGTGATTCACTTTTTCCAGTCTTTTTTAGGACAAGAGCAGCAGGATTCTGGAGTGCTGTCAGTTGTCAGGTATATACTTTAGAGACCTTTAAAAGCTCTATTACAGTAGTCAAGACTACTGAAAAAAGATGATGAAGAAGTTTGGTTCATAAATCCAAAATGACACCAAGATTTCTGGATTGATCCATTGTTTTTAACACCGCTGAAGGAAGCCGGTCACTAATATGACACAGTCAAATTTATTCCCAGTCAAATTTATCTTTATTTAACTGGAGAACATTCTGGAAAATCCAAATATATCTGTACTGGCCAATGGGGACACAAACATCTCCTTGATCATCATGCTTGATGGTACTTGACAAAACTCTCTGCTGCCTTCTGAGAGTGAAACTTTTCTCAAGTTCTCCATGTTTTGCTGACCTCCATGCAAGTTTTATTTATTATATTTGCACAGGCACAGTCAAAAATTAGGTGCACCGCTAAACTTTTACAAGCCCAAACATGCACATGGTGTTAATAATCAGATCTATATTTCAGACCAGAACTAGCACAAGTGTAGAGTTGTGAGAGGAATATGAATAATGAATAACAGTACAAATAACTGAGATGTTTGCTGTTCCTAAATAACATTTAAGTTGGAACTTTTAGGAAAATGTTAAACATTAAGTTTATAGAGCTTCAATTGTACAAGAAATATCTTCCTATTATTTAGCAATTATATTCTTACTGTGTGTGTTTATGTCTCTGACCTTGAAGCTCTGAACACCTGCTGATGGGGAACATTGCAGGTGAGGACGGCCCAGCTCCTCAGATACATCAGACCGATCAACTTCAGCACATTGAAGGCAGGAAGGCATGGAGAGAAAAACGCTCCCATCCTGACAAGAAAACACTCTGTTTTACCGTTCCACCTCATTATGCTTATCGCTACACGAAAAGTTAACCGACCACGGAGGTGCAATGAGACGCTCGGCCAGTTCATCCAACCACGGTCATGGTGACCGGTGAGAACCAGACAGACTGAGTCAGGTGTTATCGAGACTTACCAGATCATTCCTTGGTTATAAATCAGGTGAAGGACATTCTCGGCTATTTTGAACTCTCCATATTCAGGCTGAGAAAGGACAGAAAATCAAGATTTAAGTTTTTAAATTTTAAAACATTTTCAAGAACACTTTAGTCTGTTTCCGTGACTAAAACAGGCCCACCATGGCTGTTATGTAATAAAACAGCCAGAACCAACATGTTTTTTTTATCAATAAAAACAAACCTAACAGGGATCCATTTAATACATAACCACCACATAAATGTCTGAAAAGGAGAAGCCTAAGCTTGTTTAGCCCACCCCAGTACATTAACAGAAGAATAGCTTTTATAGATCACATCTCGTAATACTAGTACTACTTGTGCAATATATATCACAATACTTTTATACAAACTGAAAATCACATTCACCAGGGCGCAAACAATATTCAGTCATTTTCCTTTTTACCTGCAATCAGCCTTCCATGTCAACACAGGGTTTGATGTTTTTCTTAAACATTTTTTAAACTGAATTAATGTTGGATGGTCTTTTGGTTGTGGGTCCAGCAGCTTCCTCCAAACAAGAACCCCAACAACAGAAAAACAAGCTGCTTCTCATCGTTCTCACATTTCACCCCCTCTAACATGATACACAACTACAAACAATCCCTGAATCCGAGCTGGTAATTTGTTTTTCTTTATGTTATACATAAATTGAGACGGTTTAAAGTCGACCAAGTCCTTCAGTTTAAAAGCGTTTAGGTGAATAAAAAGCTGGTTTGTGTGCTCTTTATGGGCCGCTTTGTGAACTATTCTAATCACTAATTTCTGAACCATACAGATTGGGTTAAGGTTGGTTTCATATGTATTTCCCCACACCTCTAAGCCATAGGTCATGTAGGGGAGAACCAGAGAACAACACAAAAGATGGAATTTCTTTTCTTTTAAAAACTCTTTGACTTTTGAAATAATTGCCAGTGATTTACAGATTTTTGCCTTAATATGGTTTATATGAGGTTTCCAGCTAAATTTACTTTGTATAATTATTCCAAGAAATTTGACTTTATTCACTTGTTCTACATTAGTGTTGTTTATTACTAATTTTCTATCTACACTGATGGCATGATTTCCAAAAGTTTAAAATTAATTTTGTTTAAATTTAAAGTTCATTTATTTCAATCAAACCATTTTTTTTTAACTCTGGTAACTCTTTTCCGACTGTATCTATCAATATTTCTAAGGTCTGACCACAGCAAAGTGTATTAGTGCCATCAGCAAATAAGACAAAATTTTACTTTTTTAAAACTAAGCATACGTATGTAAGGACCCAACACTGCCCCCTGTGGGAGGCTGCCCGCCACTGTCAGCAGCTGGGAACCAGAACCATTAATGTGGACAAACCGGGACCTGTTCTCCAAATAGCTTCTGATCCAAGAAAGTGCTACACCTTTAATTCCATATCTGTACATATCTGTGTATATTTAAGTATAAAATGTATAATTCATCTGGGATAAACATGAAATGAACTCCAGGCATTGTCCCTTACTTTCTACATCAGAGCTAACCTCTAACACCATGACTGATGTGGAGAAAATATTTGTCTACTGCTGCTGCAGATTCTTATTTTTACAGTAGGAACATAAAACTGTTCTTATACAAGAAACAAGCCTTGTATACACAGAATTAACTGTGTAATGTATTTTATACAGTGCACATTAAAATAAAAAAAATCTTTTTTCACTTTATTTCACCTCACATGGAAAATGACCTCCTGTGATGAAGAATACCAATGGACTTAACCCTTCCTTGCCCAGACACAGGTCTCTGGGCCCCCTCTGGAGCCAAGTCTTGGGAAGGGGCTTGCTAGCGAGCTGCTGATCAGATGGTGGCTTAAGGCTAGCTCTAGAGAATTTCACCTCTCTTTCACTTTGAGACGCTCCTGATGTGCTCATTACAGATTGTCCATAACACATAAAATAACTTCTGTTTTATTTATTTTAAATTACTTTGTAATTTTTTCTTTCTATGGAGCAAGCATTAATGTAGCTACCAGTTCTGTATTCTATATATAAGCAATATAATGAGGGAAGTTACTTGCAAAACATTATTCATCATTTCAGAAACACAATCTGGCTTTCTAAAAAAAAATCGACATATAACAAACAATGTAAGGCTGGCGATGGATTTACTAGACTACTCTGATACAGTGCAGCCAAAGGCTCTTGTCCTCTTTTCAGACTTCTACAAGACCTTTGATACAATTGAACACACACTTCTTCTCCATACTTTGAAAATTATTGACTTTGGCATCCCTTTTATTGGTATTATTGAAATGTTTTATAAAGACATAAATAGCTCTATAATAATCAACCAAAATACAACAAACAGATTTGAAATAAAACGTGGAATTAGGCAGGGATGCCAAATCTCCCCCTTCTTATTTGTATTGTTCACAGAATTACTGGCAATATGTGTAATCCAGGATCGCAAATTACAAGGTATAAAGATTAAATTAAAATTGCACAACTGGCCGATGACACCATTGTATTTCTGCAGGATAAGGAACAAGTCTCTCATGCTTTAACCTTGGTAGAAGAGCTTTCCAAAGCATCAGGCCTTAGGATTACCACCTCAAAATGTGAAATGTTCTAAAAAACATTCCAGTTAAGGATCATATTAAATACTTAGGAATTCACATAACCAGAAATGCAACAGACAGACAGCAATTAAATTTTACATCGAAACTGGCCAAAACAAAAGGCTTTCTTTATTCCTGTTTGCAAAGAGACTTGAGTATGACTGGTAGAACTCTCTTATCCAAGATGTTCTCTCTCATTTTGTCTAAAACCAAGGAGGTTTAGATATCTTAGACTTAACTGACACCGTTAACTCCTTCAGGGTTGGTTGGATTAGAAAGATGTCTCCTTCATCCCAATTCCTTGTGGTTTTTTACTCCCAACTATATATTTAATCAGATTGGCGGTCTTTCCTTTGTTTTAAAGTGTAACTACGCTCCCATCAAACTACCAGTCACATTATCTAAATTTCACCAGCAATGTCTTCTTGCTTGGAAACTATGCTTTACTCATAACTTCTCACCCCATAAAACTCTCATCTGCAACAACATGGATATCACAATCAAAGCAAATCCCTCTTTCTCTCTCGATGGTTTGACAATGGCATCTCTGTAGTGTTCTGTCCTTGTTTGATGGATCTGGCACTATGCTAACATATGAAAAATTTTTATCATGGCATCCCGATCCCACTAAAAGAATTTAACTCTGTAAATAAAGCTATTCCTAAAGGGTTAGCTCAACTTATGAAAAGTCATCTGTCCTTTGGTATATCCAGTATCACACAACATAAACTCCTTTTGAATAGGATCGAGGTGACGAACAGAAGACAACAATAAACGTATTCACCAGATCTTTCAATCAGCAAAGAAGATTACACCAAGAGGGAAATTTTATTGGAACTCTTTAATTCAGAACATTAACTGGCAGAAAGCTTGGCTTTTACCTTATAAATATTGTATATCTTACAAGGTAAAGGAGGTTTACTTCAAAATTCTTCACAGTATATATCATTTGAATGTTATCGTATCAAAACACAGCAACATAAGTGCTGTTTGCTCTTTCTGTGATGACAAGACGTTGATATTCTTTGATTGAGAAAAAACATTTAATGAATTAAATTGTCACCTGTTTGATTCATCTTATTGTCTTACTGTGAAATACTTTCTGTTCTACTATGAAAACTCTGCCAGCAGCTCACTAGAATATGTAGTTAACCTTTTCACTTTACAAGCAAACCTTTTTCTCCACAAACAGAAATGGCTGTGAGTTAACTCATCTTTTCCTGTTTTTAAGTTGGAAACAGCCGCTGTCCTAGCTTCTCTTCACGTGGTAAAAAATAACAAAAGAACGATAGACTCTTATCTGTCCTCCCCACAGTTTTACAAAGATAAACTTCATTCCTCTTCTACTTGCCAATATAATGTCCTAATGTTATATATCCCCTTCTCAGGTACCCTGTAACAAAGCATCAATAACTCCTTTTCTTTTTCTTTTTTTTCCTTTTTCTTTTTACAGTTTCTTTTTTTGTGTGTGTATTATGTATATTATGTCTTTACTATTACTGTCAATGTTCTCATTCCTGTGTGTTCTGTTAATTGCCAGGTGTTGTGCTCATAAAGATTTAATAAAAAAAATAAAAATTTGTGGTATTCACAGAAAGTCCAGAATCTCAGCTACCAGCTCAGTAAAACCATTTCTATCACCACCACACACAGTTAAGACAACAATAGTTAAAAGACCAGGTACACAAAGTCCGAACACACATGTAAACACAGATGATGTCTCCCCATGAACATGAACAAACGACTCCTCTACTGAAAGCTCACATCTCACAGATTCCACAGCTGGAAGTTTCATCTCGCTACGACCAAGATTCACCGAACCAGAGGCAGAAGAAGACCCGATTTATGCTTCACGTTTGTAAGTCAGAAAGCAGGTCTTTCCTCTGCTGTCTTGCCTAAATTAAAACCGCTTTTATTAAAAAACAAACAAAAAAAAAAACAAAACAAAACAAAACAAAACAAAAACAAACTAACACAAAAACAAATAGAAAGTTTCTCGTTGTCTTTTAGGAGCAGTTTTCCGTCCAAAAATCACGATGTTCTGTCATCTGCATGGGTCTAGACAAAGAGAAACATCTCTTCGTTTTAATAAACCCGCTCTGATTACATCAGACGCACCACTGCAGCAGGGAAGGGAGACATGGACGCCATGTTTCTGTCATCGAAGCCAGCGGCCAGCAGAAATAAATAAATAAAATAAAATAAAAATAAAAAAACTTAACATGGAATTAACGTGTTAACGTGCCCAGCCCTAATTAAAACCATTGGAATTCAGTTTATTTCTCCTCCCAATGAGAAAGACACCAGGTGCTCAGGTTGTCACTTTATCAAAATGGAATATACACATCTATGAAATTCAACAGACCTCTGTCTAAAATGGTCTGTTCTTATCCTCCCCAAGAACACATAAATAATAAGTTTCTGGCTGGGCAAGTAACCTCTAGGATCAGTCCCTGGTCTTATCAACACAAAATTCCAAACAAGGACTTATTTTTCTTTTAAAACTGGTTTAAAACTGTGTTCTTAAAACTCTGTTTAAGTGCAAAGAGAGTAAATTCTTACATGGAGTCACAGCGCCTCCAAGTGGACGATAATCAGGATCCTTCCACTTTTAAACCTTCCCTTAAGTTGTTATCAATAAGGTTTCTTTTTCAGACATCAGGAAAACATACTAACAACAGAGTAAAGCAGGCCTATTCATTTTAGTTTGCTGCTCTTCGTAGGTCCACTGAACACTTACATGTGAATAAGTGATCAAAGATGTAGCATATTCTGGGCCTTCACCAAAGCAAAAGATTGGAGACGCCAAAAACTTTGTTTAATTCAAGTGGAAATGAAACAGTCAACCAAATTATCATTATTTACTAGATTGAGTTTCATTCTTATCAGTAACAAATGTGACAGATATAAACACATAAAAGAAAAACATAGCACCCTTTTATTTTTCGTAGCAAAGGCGCCGCCATCATGCAGTACTGTAAACTTCATCACATCACAGGGTTGGTTGGTGTCTCAGTCCTGATTAGAGTCCCTTTGTCCTCGTCAAAGTGAGAGAGATAGCAGAGTAAATGAGACTGGTGAACCAAGGCAGAAGAGAAAACAAGAGGGGACACTACTGTATCGTTCATGTCCTAGTTCAAGGAACTACCTTCTCCAGGGGAACTGTTTTGTGTTGCATTCGCACATGAGTTGGGGGCGGTAGCGGGACCGATGTGACGCATACG
>JBAFTA010000001.1:37362539-37376198 GCA_036919975.1 Melanotaenia parkinsoni
TATATATATATATTACTTTGCAGAATTACATAATTTATCTCTAACATTACTCTGAGAAGGAGATAGTCCAATATAAAGACAATTAAAATTGCTTGTTAAATGAGAAATAAGGAGGGATACAGCTGAGGTAGCCTGACCCCAAATTCCATCCTAGGTCACAGCATAAGACTAACAGAGTCATAAAATCTGACAGAGCAGCAATGATGTTTGATGGTGAATGATTTTACTCGCTAAGCAGCAGCCAGATAAAGATGGAGACAATGGGAGGTTATTTCCTACAAACCGTGGCAGGAAGGAAAGATAAAGATGAGATAAATGGAGGAAAAAGATGAGGCTGCAGGAATGACACCATAAGTAATGCCAGAGGAAATTGCATGTGTCTGCATGTCAGCGACAACCATAAATCCAGCAGCATTTCCTCCTTCCTGTTCTCGTCTGTTGTTTGTACTTTTTAGAAAAGGATGCTTGGATTTGTTTCTAAATGTTTCTGCTTCTCAGTCCTGAATTTACTTCAGACCAGACCACCCATTGTGTAATTTAAGTGACAGCAGAGATTGTAATAAATAAGGGTGCTTTGCTGAAGTAACAAAATAGAAGTGTTTCCTTGTGTACTGCTCACTTTTTCCATTTGTTTCAATTAGTGGCTATGTGGACCATGGGTCTAGCAGGCTATGAAGAGGTAGTTACTGGGCCACAAAAACCCATAAAAAAAATAAAATGAAATAAAATAAAGGCCCCTTTACTGGAGCAAATACAGCAGTCAGAGGCTTCATGTAAAAATGTTTTAAAAGATCACATATGCCAGTTTCCATGCACAGTTTGACATGTAGAAACATGAATGAGTGTCATGATCCATGGTAAAGAGGTATGAATCCAAATACTGGACTGTGAGGAAGGAGGTGGATGGACTAATGAACTAAACTTTAATTGACTGGAATGAACAACGCAGCTGAACATGGAAGTAAAAATGTACCAAAATCCTCAAATATTCTCCTGTTGGTACTCACTTTGGTTCTGAGTTTCTTGGTGGATTGGAGCATAAGAAGGAACAAACAACACATATTGGCCAAATTTTTAGATTTGATTTATTTTCCACTGTCAAGGACCACAGTGGTGATTGTCACAGTGTATAGCTGAGATTTCCCAGCCGTCCCTGAAAGCATTCTCCCTCAGCACAGCCTTGATTGCTATGCGCTCCACCTGCGCTATGCACCTTAAATACCAGCCCGTGACAACTCTTCTCTGCCAGATCGTCTCGGTTTATTCCTCCACGTTTCCAGCCCTGATCTCCTGCCTGCCAACATGTTCTCTGATCTTCGACCCATTTCTGGACCTGGATATTCTGACTCTGCCTGCCCCGTCTGGTAACTCTGTCGTTTGTTTCTGCTGATACCCTGACCCTTGGACTGTCTCCTGGATTTGATTTTGGATTACGGAACCTGTCTCTTCTTCAGATTCCCCAGACGGGGGGATTACCTGGATCTTTCTGGAGGATTTATTCAGTCTGGATATTCAGCTCTTGTAACTATCAGAACCAACTAACTGTTTTTGGTCCAGCAGTTTCCACAGCCCCGGTGGAGCCCCATTGCTGCCATCTCGGTTCCTGAAAATCACCCGGCCGGCTTCCATCCCCTCTGCTGGTACGTGAGCAAATTATCTTGCACATTCCTGTCTGAACTCACTGGATTCTCATCTTGGTTCTCCTACCCTCATAGGCTAGCTGACTGTGAAACCAGACTCGACTCCCCTGGAGATATTCTCACCGTTACAATAAAAACCGTTTTACCCAATCCTCAGTTCCAACTTTTATTGTGGTCCAGTTTGCTGTTCCATGATGGGTGATAAAGATCCGTAAACGGCAACAATAGCTAGTACCTCCTGCTCATGCTGGTCTGTTCACATTTAGCTCTGGGATGGCATCCATTCCTCAACCAAGACTCAGTGAAGGTCCACTGCCATGATGGTTCCTCCTCTATCACACTGGATTTCAGCAGTCAGACATTTATTCAGCAGTCCTTGTTTCAGCTGTTCTCCTTGTTTCATCCTAGATGGCAGCTCTGACCTCACCAGCCTTTATCCTCCCTCTCTCCAGTCTCATTCTCTCTCATTCCCTGGTCTTGATCTTGGTGGAATCCATCTCCTCCCATCTGCCTGTTATGCCAGCTGGTTCTGATGGTCATACATGTTCATGGCTTGGACTTTGTTCTTAAGCCGAGTCCTCAATACTTACTTACTTACTGTAGGTGGATTGTATCTGTCTGACTTGCTGCCTCCTGATGGTTGTCATTACCATGTTATTTCACTGCAAAAACTGTCTGTTTTCACCAAGTGGAGGCAACAAACGAAACATCCGTTACTAAACGGACACAGAAATGTGAGTTTCAGGAGCATGAGACCTGACGGAAAGATGAGGAAAATAACTGGTTTTGTTGAATGAAGGCTGAATGCTCCTGTGGGTGCAGTGTTTAGCTCATGTAGCATAGCAGGTGTCATGTAAATGCAGCCCACCCAGGTTCAATCCAGATGTATTTCTGACCCACTTTCTTGTCTACCTGCTGAACAATAAAGGATAATATAGCTAACAATGTTAAAAATATAACAAATTTTTACAAATGTGTGTGTGGAACACACCCATTACACAAAATTTTCCTTGGGAGATAAAATATTTTTAATTTCATTATGTCAAGATGGCGTCACAACTAATCAATTTTAATTAGCTTGATTAGTCAAGTTAAAAAATAACCAGAAATTCCATAAAAGCTATGGAATCTAATACGGCTGCCAACCTGTGAAGCCACAGTATGAAATTAGATGACCAACTTTATAGTCAATATAAACTGTGGTTCAAATTCAACATTTTTTCTCATTGACGGTATGCATGAAAAATTTTAAAACTCTGGTTTGTAAGGGTTAACTCAAGACAATTCAGACTCGAGTCCAGTAAAATAACTGGCCAGTACAAGAAGATGATTACACTTTGTAAGATTACCTGAAATAAAACATTTCCTGGCTTTAGAAGAGTGAGAACTATCCTAAAACAAATGATGAAATATTCATACAAAACACTCTTTGTTGAGTTCTAAAACCTCCAAACTATCCTGTCAATGCTTCTTTCAACCCTTTCTCACTTTGAGAGAAAAGATTTTAAATTCAAGCAACATTTCCATCAGTTCTCCCAGGACTGTGGTACCCATGAAGCTACCCCCCACAAGTGGATGATGATGACAATGGATTCGATGAAAAGCACTGGCTTCCTTGAAAACTGCTGCATAAATCTAATCCATGTGTGTGGGGAAGCAGAAACCCCCTCACTGCGCAGGTCTCAGTTTTATGTTTCATACTCAAACTTGTACATACAGCCTGGTGCCATTTATTTATTGTATTGTTCAGTAAAGATGGATCCTATTTAGTTGCTTAATACATTGATTCAGTTTATTTTCAGTATATTGTTTTGGTTCACTTTAAACCTTTCTATCTCTCTCTCTCTCTCTCTCTCTTATTTCTGAGGTGATTTTGGACATCAGCGCAGTCATGGAGACGTGCTCATGAATATTGCTGACAACAACCTGGTGTGCTTATACCAGTCTAAATGACAATCGGATGTCCTTCCAGTATGTCCTAGATGGTGGAATCAGTAAGATGATGTCTTGCTCAGTCCTGGCATACAGCTTGATATCATCCATGTAGAGGAGGTGGTAGAACCAGTACAGAATCAGTATCTGTAGCCACACTTAGTAATGATCTCACTGAGGAGGTTTTGTTCTGCAGAACAGCATGGATTATCTCCTTGGTACAGACCAAGAGACTTGTGTGATCGGTTTTCAGTTGGCCTCCGGAGTCGTCTTCCTCAGTTCCATTAAGTTGTAAATGAAGGCTCTCAGTGTCCTGTTAATGTTGTAGAGCTCCAGTCATTCCAGTATCCTTGGGTGTTGCATCAAAGTTTAGACTTTCCAGTTTTGCCTTATGCACCCAGGCACATGCTAGCAGACATAAATGCACCGGCCATTTCCAATGTGATTTTCTCAGTTTTACGGGGCCTGTCACTGAGAAAATCGGCAAAAGTTCTGTAGTTCTTTAAGGACACCCCTATTTTTCCAGACCATTATTGAAAGACAGTCAGAGTGGTTTACACTTGAACGAAAAAAGCCATGACTGACATTTTTGTCCCATTTCCACTCTGCCGGAGAGTGTAAAGTTTATTATTCACACCATCCTAAATGGAATGGGATTTTATCATATTAAATCAGTTTGAAATAAAACAATGAACTGGGATCACTACTTTAAAAAATTACCAATGTCATGAATCACAATTAAGCACAGCGATGTAAAAGAATAAGTGTGTTGACAACAGAAACTGTTACACTGTGCTGACCTCTGGTAGGACGATGAAGGCTCCAGTCATAACGGTGAGGACAATGTTGATCCCAAACAACCAACGGAGGAAGATAAAGTACGAAGCCACGCCTGATCCAAAGTGACCTGAAAGAGACAGAACAAATATCTGACCCATATATTGAAAACTGCACTGCTGACGTTCACATGTATTCATTATAGTTTTAAAAAAGGGTGCTGCTTCAAATGTAAATAAAAAGAGTCTCATCAGCCTAATAGATCATAAACAACATATCAGATTAAATGAAATGAGAAAATTCAATGTTGTTGTTTTTTTTATTTATTTATTTTAATAATTATAAGATGAAGAACATTAGTGGCTTCTTCCGAAGGGTGATGGCTGCTGGCAGGAATGATCTCCACTATCTTTCTGTCTTTTAGTTGAAGTCCTCTCATGCCCATCACTGATACTCCCCACAGCTGCAGAGTCATCACAGTATTTCTGCAGATGACAGGACTCATAGTTTTAGAAGAGGAATGGTGAGAGTACAGTCCCTTGTGGTGCTCCAGTGTGCTGACCACCATCTCAGACATGCAACCTTTCAGTTTCACAAACTGTGGTCTGTTTGTTAGCTAGTCAAAAGTCCAGGTGGTTGTGAAGGCATCCATCTGGAATTACATCTGAAACTTCTCACATAATATAGTAGCTGAATTGTATTAAAAGAAACTTGAGACTTCAAAGGACATGATCCAACATGAAGTGCTGCCTGACGAGTGGTAGAGTGGGCTCTCTGAAGCAGGTAGATGGTCACACTTTACACAACATTACGATAAGCAAACTGTTTATTTGAAGTTTATAAACTTGTTCATTGAAGTGAACCAAAAACAGTCTCTGCAGGACTTTCATGGTGTCACATGTTAGGACAATTGTTTTGTAGTCATTTGGTTCAAATGGTTGGGATTTTTTAGGTAGTGGATGTTTTCTGACTCAGGCTGGTGGTGAAAAGTTTAAGAATCCACCACAGCTGTTCTGAGCAGGTTTTCAGAACCCTGGGGCTGACACCATCTGGATCTGCAGCCTTGCTCCAGTTCAGTTTCTCCATTTGTTTCTTCACCTGACTGCAGGAGACAGACAGGCTAGAGGTGGAGGTGAAGGAAGTCTCAGTATGTTCTAATGTGGAGGGAGATTAGGCTGATCTCTTTTATTCCTGACCACACATCCCTCACGCTGCTCTATTGGAGCTGACTGACTTTTTCCTGAAGTCCTCCTTGCACCTCTTAATCTTTGTTTTGAGCTGCTTTTGTGTGTCTTCGATAACTCCCTGTCCACCTCCTTGAAGCCTTTTTTTCTGTTGTTTAGCATGTTTAGCAGCTTTTGCAGTTCACTGGGAATCCAGGTTTTGTTATTGGGGAAGCATCTCACTTTTCATGTTGGGATGCTGTCTACACAAAAGTTGATATAATCTGACTAATAAACTCCACTAGGGTTGCATCTGAAATAATGAGGTTAATAATAATGGTCACACATGGCTTCACTGCAGAACCAAGAATTTGTTAAACACACAACTACTCGTGCCATGACAGTGATGTCCCTATTCGGTGATGAATTAATATTCCAACACAAAATACACTCACACCAGGGTGAGAATCAAGGCTCTCTGGAGGTCGTCTAAAGCAGTGGTTCCCAACCTAGGGCCGAAAGAGCACAGGGGTTCCTGAGGCTTTGAACATGAGAACCATTGTGATTAATGTCCACAAACTGTCCTTATTTAAAGGAAAAAGTAAGGCTGTATGTTATTTATTTAACTTGGGCTTCATCAAAGGACAGGACTCAACCAGAATACATTATTTATGGTGAGAATCACAATCACAAAGCCTAAAACCAGCATGGTTTCAGCACAGGGAGGAGCAGGGGGTCTATGACATTTTAGTATATGCATGAAGAGGTCCCCAAGTAAAAAAGGTTGGGAACCACTGCTCTAAAGGAAATCATCAGTCTCTGATGTCTGAGACGTTTCTGTTCCTTACACTGGATCCAGCCTGTGTTTCCAGGGGCAGCGGTGGACCAGGCTCACCTGTAGGCGGCAGCTCCTCCTTTCCGCTGGTGCCTGTGGCTCAAGCTTAGCAGTCTTTGTTTGCTGGGTCGGGCCTCGTCGACAACCATTGATGAGGTGACTGCCCTCTCTCATTAATGCTAGATGGCTAGCAAACAAAACTTTCATAATGGATGATTTTTTTCACTTCCCGAGAGTTGGATTTTGTTTCTGATGGAGACATAGCTTCAAGCTGGTGAGTCCTATTCTCAGAACTTCTTCCTCCTGACTGGATTCTTCAGCGCCCCTCAAACTACAGGTAAAGGTGGAGGAGTCGCTGTCGTGTTTCAAATCTGTTTTTTGTGTGTCGGCAGCTGCCAGGAGATCAAATGTGAATCCCCGCTGCTGTGTAGTGATCTACCAGCTGCCCAAGTTTAATATCTTCAGGACTTTGCGAACCTACGCTCAGCAATTACGTTGGATTACGATCGGATTTTGATTGTTGGAGATTTTAACATTCATGTGTGTTGTGAGACCAAGCCGCTAACAAAAGACTTAATGAGCTTGATCCGCTCTTTTACCTTGCATCAGTTAGTAAAGGACACATCCATTCTCACCCTTGGTGTGCATGAAGATGTTTGATTTGTGATGCTGGTATCTCTGATCATATGCCTGTTCTATTTAGGTTTCGTCTGTTAATGTCTGGGTCTGGTTTTGTGCGCCTCTGTCCGTTCAAGCCGCCTGATCAACACACAGACGGCCTCGCTTTTCTCTGCGGCTTTTACAGAGTTGACTCTTCCCTCTGTGGAGCTACAGCAGCATGGAAATGCTGAACAACTCCTGGAGGATTTTAACTGTGTGTGTGGATATTTTAGACATTCTTGCCCCTGTCAGGATCAAACATTGTAAATCAGCTACAGAGCTGTGGCTCAACCAACACACACGTGAGCGCAGACAGATCACTCGACGAATGAAAATGAAAGAAGGACAGGTTTCACGTGTGTTTGGAGATGTTAAAAAACGTTTTAATTGAATATCAGGCTGCTGTAAAAACTGACAAGACCCAGTTTATCTCTGACTTTGTGTCTGTAAACATTAGCAAGCCTTGAATTCTTTGTAATTCTTTGAACTCTCTTTTGAATCTGTATGAGTCCTCTCTTCTGACTCCTGTTTTAATATGTGAAAGTTTTTTTAAATATTTTATTGATAAAGTGAGTGCTGTCAGGTTTCTACCCTCATTTTGCACCCGATCCTGCTGTTTTACCTGTAGCTTCTGTCATTTTAGAACATTTTGAACCTGTGATTGTCTCCCAGATTTCTGAAATAGTTCAACATCTCAGGCATTCATAGTAGTCTCTAGGACTAGACTCATGACTCGAGGAGACAGAGCTTTTTCCTCAGTAGCCCCAAAACTCTGGAATGGTCTCCCTCTTTCTGTGGGGTCTGCCAGAACCTTGAATGATTTTAAATCTCTTTTAAAAACTTGTCTTCTTACTTTGGCTTTTAACTCCAGTGAGTATGATCATAAGGCTTTTTACTATCCTTTCTCTTCTGTTTGATTTATTGTTGTTTTGATGTTTTTATGTATTGTTATTTTACCTGTGCGGCACGTTGGGTACCTCTTGGTATAGGAAAGTGCTATATAAGTAAAGACTGATTTGAAAGTAAGCTGCTCTGCAGGGTTTCACTATATTTGGGAATGCCAATCCCTTTTGTATGCGTGCGCACTGACCAAAATTGGAGAACTCTTGGTTCAGTTACTGAGTTGATAACCAACTCCATAGTACCACTTATTAGGATTGTCTGGGTAAGTCAACCCAGGTAATGGGGAGATATGCCAGGTTTGTTAATCCCACTTCGTAGTGCGGGTCTCTGGCCTGCCTGCAGTCCAGACTTCTCACCAATAAAAAAACATTTTGGGCATTATGAAACAGAAAATCCAATAACAATCATCCAGGATTGTTAAGCAGCTAAAACCCTGCCTCAATCCAGAATGGGACAATATTCCTCTCCTAAAAGTCCAGCAACTGGTCTCTTCACTTCCCAGATGTTGACAGTCGGTTCAAAAAGGGGGGTTCCTAAAGATGGTAAACATCACTCTTAATTTTACACAGGGTCCCAACTTTTTAGGAATTAGGTTGCATTTTATTTTCTGTTCTCTGTAATTTACTAACAGCAAAGAATGTATTATGAGCATGTTAATGCTTAAATGTATAAAAGCTAAAATAAATGTTTATGTCACTAAACTTTAAGAAGATATTTGTGTTATAAACTTGATTATTTGTGAAATGTAAATGTAAAAACTCACTTTCAATCTTCTTGATCCTCACTTCCCAGGGAATGAAAAGAACAACAGTGTTGTAAAGCAGACGGGAAAACTTCTTAAGCAGCTGCAGAGGAGAAGAAGTGAGGTTAGAAACGGTGGCGAAAGTGAGAGAAACAGAGGTTCAAATCAGTGACAGAGGTCAGGAGACTGACATTCATTTAGATGGGAATATGGACATGAAATCTAGATTTCTACCTACATATACCTGAAATCAGTTTTTTTTATTATTATTATTTCCAGAAAAATGGATGTGGTGCCCTATTTCTGCCCATTTGACTGAAAGTTGTATTTTGGACAATTATCTCACCAATTAAGACCACCAAGACCAGAACTGACCACCAATCTCCACTTCACTTTTTTTTGTCCCACCAGTTCCCAAGCACCACCAGCCAGCTGGGTCCAAATCAGGGGCCTCATGCATAAAACTCTGCGTAGCAAAGCAAACTACAGGTGGCATCTGCGACGCAAAAAGGAAATGCTGCGCACATCAACTTTCAGAATTATAAAAGCGTGCGCATGCATGTCCTACGCCTGTTTCCATTTATAAATCAGAATCAACTCTAAAGCAGGCGCATGTGAGGGAACGCCAGGCAACCTATGATACATATTCATCATATCATTTTCATGATGGCTTGGGAGGGAAAAAGAGGGAAGAAATGGAATTTTCGGAACGTGAGACTGAGATCCTGATGGACCACCATGACAAAAATGTTTAATTGGTGGACGGCGTGGACATTACTGGTGTCAGAAAGACAGAAGAGTGGCAGCAGGTAGCAGATGTTGTCATCACAGTGTCAGAAGGGAAGAGATGCCAGAGGCACAAGGGTGAACGTTAACACCTTCATGTTGGGGCCTTCAGCAAGATGCTATGAATGTTTTTAGACTTAGAAGGTTTCCAACCAACAGCAGATACTTTCTGATCTACTTAGGGTGATGCTTTACACAGATAAAGTTCTAACTGTGGAATCAGTTTCTCCTAAAAAGCAAAGAGAAACAACATCCTGACTTTGGTACCTGTGGCTTTATTTCTGAGAATTTTCTGAAGTGTAAAACTCCACCCTGAACACACACATGTCCAAAATATGAGCAAAGGATGAGGAACACATGCTCAACGTGACCTGGTCTGCCAGAGAAATTATGATGGATCATAGTTAAAATATGTACATATATTGTTTCATCGCTTCCACCGAACCCTTTTGTTGACGCTGCCGCCATAATTCATCTATGAATGAATTAACTGCATGTCTGTGTGCGAGCAGTCTGGTGGTGGGCGTGGCCAAAGTGCAGCAGCACTGCTGACCAACAGATTGAGCTCACGATAGACAGAAATGTCATGCATTTTTAATGTTGGACAATCAGCCCTTGAATATTTTTGTCTAGTCTTGTCTCGTGGACAAAATCTCAAAACGCCTCATTGTGTTTTAGTCATCAGAGAGCCATTTTAGCTCGTCACCGACTCGTTATTATCATGAAAAAAAGACTCTTCAATTAAATAAATTTGTCATCATCATCATTGAAGAAAACAACACTGGTCTAAGGTCCAAACAGGCTTCCTAGTCTCCAGGCCCTGTCATGCAGTTTTTGGCAAAACGTAGTTGTCTGTAATTGGTTGTTGGTGGATGACACAGATATCTACAGAAACGTTGGAGTGCGCCAATTGAAGAACTGTCAAAACTAGAGCCATAGATCATTTTCCCCACGGCCTTAGAGGGTGACAAAGCTCAGCAACCCTGTTTCTTTGGAGGGCTGTATCTCGGAGAAGGAATGTGGCAGAGATGCGACGCACCCCTCTATTACATACTCAGAACTGCCACCACTAGCACCACCCCTGGCGGAATGGCTGACCCTAGACCAAGAGGCCTTGGGGCTCAACAGATTGAGATGTGGACCACGCCTTATTGTGATTTATTGACATTGGTGTGAGCGTAGAGCGTCTCAATCATCCTTGAAAACACCTCACATGGAGCAGAGAGGCACCCTGAATCAGGCAAAATCTGTTCTGTAACTGTAGCAGGTCATGGGGACGAACGAGGGCTCAAAAGGCTGGTGCAAGAATTTAAGAGGTGACCTCTTGACTTCTGACCTTGGAGGGCCATAACCCAGGGAAGGAATGTGGCAGAGATGCAAGACCCACACTCCTGGGACAGCCTCTCTATAACATACTTTAAACTGCCACCTCTAGGACCATCCCTTGCGGAAAGGCTTACCCTAGGCCAAGAGGCCAAAGGACTCAAATTAAATTGGTTGTAATCTGGGTCACACAGTATTGGACATATTAGAACTGAGCGTTTCAAACTCGTCTCAGGCTGCTCTACCAGATTTATGAAAATCATTTGGAAAAACAAAACAACCCAAGTCCCTGGTTTTAACTGTATTCTTTGTTCTTTAATCACAAATCCACTTACAACAAAGGAAAGTAGCATCTGATACTTGGGAATACTGTTATTTAAAAATCCAAAATATGCCACGGTTATTTAATATCTATGTTTAAAGAAACAAATAATTTTCTCATCTGTGACCGGCCAGCACTCGTTATATTTCGATTATCTGCAGGTACCAAACACATCACAAGATTCTGGCTAAGTCAGGGTCCAGCTTGAGCTCTTTTTTGCCAAAATACTTGTCTTTTTGTTATTTTTACCAAACTTTGTTGTTTTTTTGTGCGGTAGCAACCTGACCCCATTCAACTTGAAATTTATTTATTTAATCTCGTATTTATTTGACCGTTCTTTTTCATTTTCTGTCGTGTATTTTGTCAGTCTGTTTTAGTGACTATTTGTCTCCACAATGGTTGATCATTGTTAATTATTATAAATAAATTAGAATTGTATGGGCTCACTAATGTTGTTTAATATAGACATATTAACAAATGCAGGTTTTTTGTTATACTTCAGTTCTTTTCATTGAAAAATGGCATCGAATTTCCCCAACATAATTACACTACAAGTACAATTACAAAGTTTTTATATATTTTTTTCTTGTCATTAGGTCGAAAACTATGTTTTTGTTTTTTGTTTTTTTTTACATCATTTTCAACCCCCACTGGGTCTCAAAGTGAGACTGGGGCTGGAAGGGAGGTTTGAACAGCCGCCTTTCCGTGTGGAATCTACATATTCTCCCCATGTATGCATGGGTTCTCTCCGGGTTCTCCAGCTTCCTCCCACCATCCACAGAAATGCATGTTAGGTTCACAGATCACTCTAAATCAGGGATCTCCAACTCCAGTCCTTATGAGCTACCGTCCTGCAGGTTTTGGATTCTACCCTGATGCAACACACCCGACACACCGAATGACTGGGTCATTAACAGGGTTGTGCAGAGGTGTGTTGTAGTAGGAGACATCGAAAACCTGCAGGACAGTAGCTCACGAGGACCAGAGTTGGAGACCCCTGCTCTAAAGTGTGTGTGAGCATGAATCTCGGTGTTGGACTGGCAGCCTGTCCAGGTGTATCCTTCCTTTTGCCTGCTAATTGCTGGGATAGGCTCCAGCCCCACACGGCCCTGAATTGGACAAAGCTCCATAGAAAATGAATAAGGTACTCCAGTCGAAAATTAAATTGGTCCGAATATTTATTTGATGATAAACTTTAATTTTTAGACAAAAATGTCAATATTTTTGTTGTAATCTTACAAAATGTCTACTGACGTCCAATCTGAGTCTTTCACCATGTTATTCAGTGTTTTTGTTTTTCCCGTCTGTGGTCCAGTTGTAACTGAACCTATCATCATAAATCAGCATGAGGTCACAGCTGAACCACTGATTCAGATTGGTAATTAACTGGGACCTAAAAGGTCATGAATAACTCATCACCTGACTACTCATTAAAAGTCCATTCATTGAAATGGAGCGAAGCAGCCTGGGCATTTTAATTAAGCTGAGCAGTAAATCCACTCAGCTCTGCTGTGTTATTGCAGCACCAGCTGAATATTTATCTTCTTTGCATTTGTGTGTGTTACACCAGTACAGGAGGTTACACGTGTGTGTTGTCCTGAAATTCAACATGTTTTATTAATCTGGCTCTGATCATAAAGCTGCTGCAGTGCAATGAAACAGCAGAGAAGCTTCTGTCAGCACATCGTCAGAATAAACTGAGTTATCAGAACTGTGCAGCCACTTCTGTAGTTTTAGATTTCACATTTCTTTAAAACAACCAGAAGTAACTCTTTAATGGTTGTGGACTAAATGTGTAAATATAACCAGAATACACTCCTTAGCTAAATCTTAAGACTGGAGATGGACCACGAGATAATGCAAGAGGTTCGATTATAATCTGGACGCTTCTTCAGTGGAACAACGGAGCTTCAGGTTGTTTCAGGATATTCAGGGTGTTTCAACAGGACAACGCACCCAACACACTAAGGACTTCTTCCAGCAGAGTAACTCCACTCTTTGGACCATCCTGCATGTTCCCCAGATTTAGATCCCATTGAGAACTTTTGGTGATGAATGCCAAGGAAGGTTTTCAAGACAGTTGATGCCCATCACAATGTCATCTTCACCCCATGGAGCAACATTAGCCGCCTGAAAACACTCACATGGAGCATGCCGACACAAGTTTTTGGAGTGATTAACACGAACGGTAGAGCTGCTCACTACTGAGTCCTTTTTAGAGCATTTTAATTCTACTTTGGGGTTTTTATGGTCCGAAACTTTTGATTAGCTGATGAACAGCCTCTTTAAGTTTAAACACAGTTTTCAATAAAATCCCGACTCTTTGTGTGTCGCGCTCTTGTTTTTTTCTTTTTGCATTTTAAAGCTCTGCTGACATCCTGGTTACAATTATAACGCGAGGGTTTATTATATAGTGGTGAGTTCAACCTTCAAAGGAATAAACAACAGGATGGAGACGGATTACTTTTTGAGCAGCACTTTTCTCCACACACCACCTCCAAAATTAAAATGGAAGTCACACATAGCATTCGTTAAAAAGAAAATTTGTAAAAACATTGCTGTGTTGAGTAAGGTCA
>JBAFTA010000001.1:37461251-37472198 GCA_036919975.1 Melanotaenia parkinsoni
TTCCAAGTTTCACTGGTTTCCACATTATACTGGTTTCCAAGTTTCACTGGTTTCCACATTATACTGGTTTCCAAGTTTCACTGGTTTCCACATTATACTGGTTTCCAAGTTACACTGGTTTCCACATTATACTGGTTTCCAAGTTTCACTGGTTTCCAGTTTATACAGTTTTCCAGTTTACACTGGCGTCCAGTCTTTACTGGTTTCCAAGTTACACTAGTTTCCAAGTTATACTAGTTTCCAAGTTATACTAGGTTCCAGGGTAAACTGGTTTCAACTTCACACTGGTTTCCAGTTTACACTGGAATTCAGTGTATACTGGTTTCCAAGATACACAGGATTCCAGTTTACACTGTTTTCCATATTACACTGGCTTCCAGTTTATACTGGTTTCCAAGTTACACTAATTCCCAGGCCACACTGGTTCCCAGGTTACACTGGTTTCCTAGCAGAGGTCTAAGATCTGAAAACCAGTCCAGAGTCCAGACCAGAGACCAGTCCAGGGGCCTCATTTTAAAAACTGGCATAGGTATAAAAACCAGCGTGTACCAATCATAGTCAACTTTTGGGATTTATAAAAACCAAAATTTGTGAGAGAATGTTTCTACCTCCACGGTTACTCTGATCCTGGTGTACGTACACCAACACCAGCGATCCAGAAAATAAACAATCACATATTACCTTTCACACCACATGTTAGATATTAATGCTTTTTGTAAAAATGAATAAAGAGGCACATTCGATATTAATACTCCTGAGAGTGCACGCTCAGAAAAAAAAACAAAAAACAAAACAGGATTTACAAGAGAAAATGAGATAATAATCAATAAGAACCTCAACCACTAACATATGTTCTGTCATTGTGAAACAAAACTTCCATGTTATAAAATACATTCAGCTAATAGATGTCCACCTGATTAACAGCGGGGGTGGTGTCCCTCTGCACCTGCAGGACACGGCTGCTGCGGTGCTGGGTCGAGTTTCTGGCCTCACCCTCTCCAACCACAGCTGCAGCCCCGCCCACCCATCTGGAACACCCAGCAACTAGAAAGAAATATTATTCAACTCTAAATACAATCTCAGATGTAGCTACAGATTAAATTTATAAATGAAAACAAATGACTATAATACCGGCAGACACTTTTCTCCAAAGGGACTTACCGTGGGCTGCAGCGTTAAGGTGGTGTTAATATTCACACATAACCTTTCTGACTGCTTCTTCCTTCTCTTCCCCTCCTGAGCCATCATGGAGATGATAAGATAAATATTTATTATGGGCATTCACCTTAGCTTTTATAGCCACCATGTGGGCGGAGCAAGGCACTCCCTCATGTGCTGGTGCTGCCTGCTGAGTGTGTTTTAAAGATAAATCCTCTTTAGTGAATTTATTTTAGGTCTTTTTGTTCTTTAGTTTTCAGAGTAGCGTTCGAGTCATGCCTTTTTTTGTTTTGTTAGTTTGTATTTATTTTATTTATTTGGCTCGACCTCGTGTCCCGTTCTCCCCCAGTGGTTTCCTTTACTGGTAATGGAAATAAACGTGGTGTTTCACACAGTGAGAGTTTTGTCTCAGTTCTGTGGTTGTTATGTTGTTGTATCTCTAGATGTTTGATTTTTTTCTGAATACATTGTCCAATATTAACTATAATGATTTTTTTTCATGTATAAAATTTATAGAAAGTCAAATTAAGCAAACACATCAGTTCCTGTAGTCTGTTTTTTATTTTAACCTAAAAAACAAAACAAAAACAGCTTAAATTTAAGCTGTACTCTTAATTTTTAGTTGTAATCTCTAAGTGAAATGTAAAATATATTCTTCCTGTGTTTATATTTGCATACAAAAGTTGCAGCTTTATTGTCAACTTTTTCACTTGTTTGTAAAAATTCAAAAGAAAAAGGATCTTTTGTCATTTTCATGTTTTTTTTCTTTTATTCTTCCTGGGCCTATGGGTGACCTTTGCCGAAGCTTCCATGTTTGCATTGTTTGGTCAGATGTGACCAGGTCCAGTATGTTTGGCGTGTGCCTGTCCAGCATGTGATGAAATATTATGGAATAATGTGACTTACAGTACAACTTCATGAATGCAAACGTTGTCTGGGAAGTCACATTTACAGACAGCCAGAAATGAAAGCTTGGCAGCGGTCGACACAGGAAGAATATTTTCACCATTATGACCAGGAACATGAATCCAGGTGAAAAACAAAACTCCAGTTAACAGAACAGAATAATGGAACCTTACCACACTGAGCAGAGGATTGTCTGTTATTACAAACAATGAAAGTATTTCTAAAAATCACTCATTTCTGTGTGTTTGATTCAGAGTTTTTCTGTTTGCACGTGTCTGTGTGTGAATGCATGAGCTGTGCAAACAGTATGCAGACCAACACACGAGACTCAACACATTCAACACATAAAAGAATAGAAGAGTCTGGGAAACATATGGCTTTTTATTGAATTGGAATGAATATTGTAACATTAATTCAAAAGAAACATGAACACCTAGAGACAAAGATTGCTGTTTGCTTCTTTCTTTACTTTCTTTACTTTTTTTATTACAAATCCAAATAAGAAACAAATAGACTGTTAAATCTGGCCCTTGGATTTAACTACAGCATGAGAAGGAAAATGATGTTTACAGAATACACAGCAAGACCAGACGGTAAACCATGATGAAATAATCAGAAATGTACAACACAGTGTTTTTATCATTTATTTTAAAAACAAGAAGAAAAAAAGAAAGAAAATGTCATATTAGTGGTGAGATCATTCTGTTGAATACAGTTTATATTTTTTGGTGTGTTTGAGATAACAAATTACTCTATTCACAGAATATACAATAAAATTCATTAAACATCTTGTTTACCAGTTCTTGTTGTTGAGGGATGCTCTTGTGTGGGGCCATTATCATAAATATGATTATTATTTTTTTAATTATTGGTATTATTAATCAGTGTTTGACTCATTCACAGTACGAGTGTCCAGCCTCCAGACATGGCATCGATCTGATGTTCGCTACCTCGGTCACCAGCAACACAAGAGCAATGCCCTGATCAAGTATTTTTCCATGAGCAGATTACACCAAACTCAGATATAATTTCACCCTTCAGTCCTTTCTGTTCTTTTGTTCACCCCCACACTGTAATACTGCTGTTAATCAAAAAGTAGATAAGCAAAGACTCAGCATGCCCCATAATACTGCATATCCCTCACACAGAACAAAGGGTTTTCTGCACACCTGTGAAAAATCTTTGGTCAACATTAGCAGAATGTAACAAATAGAACAAGACAAGTCATAAAACACAGTACAATAACTTATTGGTCAAGTTCACAACACGACATCTTTCCAACAAAGACTCAGAACCGTTGTTCCAATGGGTGAAATGACACACGTTGGAGTTACTTCACGGAGAACAGCTTCACGGTGAAGATGTGACAACAAAAACATCACTTTGAGATGGTTTCATGGTTCACCTCTCACTAGGACGTCACAGGGGGACATTTAGTCCATGAAAAATAAAAGTTTCACAGAGAAAATCAAGAGAATGGTTTTACAGATGCTATGATTGTACTTTATATGCTAACGTGTAAACAGACTGATGACTGGAATGAAAACAGAATTTTCAAGTTGCATTTGATGGATTCCAAAATGGGTTTTCGTTCTTTCTTTTTTTTCCTTTTTTTCCCTTAAACAAGGTGAATTAAGATGTCAGTTTTACAAAGTGCTAACTGGTGAGTCTTTGTGCCCCCCCCCCAAAAAAAAAGAAAAGGTAATAATTAGTTGGCATTTGAGATCAGAGTCTTACTCCTGGTCCATGGTGGTACCTGAGTTAACGGAGAGGTTCCTGTGCAGGTTGGGGTTCTGGCTGTGTCTGTTTCTGCTTCTCACAGAGGAAAAGGACGTCTCGCAGCCGGGGACCTTACACTTGTGGAGCAATCGTAGATGGACAGTCTTGTAATGAGCTCTGAAAGTGCCCTTGTTGCTATACACCTTTTGGCAGATGTGGCATGTTATTGGAGATCCACCACCACCTCCCTGAAGCCCGTTTTGTCCTCCATCACTGCAGCATAAGTTCCTCTCCCCCCCAACAGCCAGTCCCCCTCCCCCAGGCCTCCCTACACAGACTTCATCACAGCTTGCATCACTGTCCTCCATTGGCAGCACCTCCTCGTCCTCTTCGCCCCCCTCCCCTTCCTCACTACCGACTCCGTCAGAGTCCCAGCAGGAGGGAGCACTGCTGCTGCCATGGGGGGGGGCAGAAGCAGAGGTGCTCAAGTCCAGAACTGCTTCGTCATCTCCATTTCCTCCACCTTGTCCTCCTCCTAATCCCTCCACCTCTCCGACAGGAGAGTCCTTGGCACTGCCTGGTGCAGTTGGGATCTTGCTCATTGGAAACACCAGACCCATGCGGTTATGTCCTCGGAAGATGACGGAGCTTAGGCTGGTTGGGTCACGGTGGGGCAGATCTCGGTCCCGCTGGTCTGGGCAGTAGTCCAGACCAGCAGAGTCTCTGTCTCTGCAGTGGGATGAGGGGGAGTAGAGGGTGTTGGCAGGACTGAGGGAGTCTTTGGTCAGCAGCTTGTGGTGCAGATTCAAATTTGCACTGTGTCTGTGGATTAGAAAGAAAGAATTACATGGTGCATTCATGACACTTTCAAAAACAACACAAGAAGAGTTTAAGTTCTGCTCATGCTCCAAAGCATCTGCAGTTAATACATTCACCAACTAGTGCAACTGTTTTTGTTGTTGTTTGTTTTTTTCCATTTCTTCTGCTTACAAATGTAAATGTTTGGACACATTTCCACCAGGATAGTCTGGGGGACTTGCTTCGTTAGGCAGGGAATTCCCCCAATGAAAATGTCCCACCATTCTTTGGTGTGGTTTGTTTTTACACTGTACTTTACTCATGTGGACCAAACCCCCTGAACAAGGTCCTGCAGTTACAACATCTGCTCACTAGGAGCGATGTCCCCCCAAATGATCACTGACCATGAAGAAAGATTGGCCAGGACTGAAAACGTCTCGTTCACTGTAAGTAAACAATGAAGCAAGAATAAATTTCTGCAGTCTGTTTTCTGCTTTTACTTTGGTTTTCATCAGAATCTATCCAGTATGAGCAGCAGGAGGCAGCCAGATATCCACCATCTACATCACTTTATCTTTCTAACTGGAGGCTCCGTTTGCTTTAACACTGGACGACAACCCAACCAGGTGACCCCCGGTTTTCAAGTGGACCAGAATTTACTTCTTTGGTCCACACCAGAGAGAGAAGGAGTGTTCACACTGCTGATTATGAACTGTACTATCTGTGGAAGCAGAACGGGGTCCATTTAAAGCAGGCCAAACAGCACCAGAGTAAATGCACCTGCATGCAGGTAATGTAGGCTGCGTCGTAGATCAACCTGGTGGAAATCTAGCTTCCTTTCCTGCTCATACTGGTCAGATTCTGAAGTGGCAGTGGTAGCTTTGTGATTACAGAGGTGGGCTTGGGTCTGGAGAACTTGGGTTCAAGTTCCCGGGCTGGCAAGTAAGGTCAACCACTGTGGGCCCCTGAGCAAGGCCCTTAACCCGCACCTGCTCCCTGGGCACTGGAATCTGGCAGCCCACGGATCCTAGCAACTAGGATGGGTTAAATGCAGAGAATTTCCCAGCTGGAATTAGTAAAGTAGAATGAAAAAAAGAAATTCTAGTGAAAATCACACAATCTGGAGTAAAGTGCAGTGTGAAAGCAAACCAAACTCAAATAGAGTCCCCTGGACTATCCTGGTATTGAATGAGCCCTTAGTGTAATGCTATTGATTCTTACTAATCTGATAGGGGAGTTAATTGACAGCTGAACAACCAACATCTTAGTTTTGTAAATAACTGAAAACTTTATTTTCAACATGAAGAAAAAATAGCACCTGTCTCGGCTCCTGCGGGAAGGAAAAGCAGCATTGCAGCCATCCACCGTGCACATGTGCATCTCCTTTAAGTGGACGTTTTGGTAGTGCATCTTGACGCTGAAGGGGTTTTTGAAGGACTTACTGCATATCTCACAGTTGTGTGGCAGGTCGGTGTCAGGGTCAAGGTGAGACAGTCCTAAATCAGCATACTCATCCACGCATCCATCGAGTTCCCTCCCCTCAGTTAGTTGGAGACCACCACCGTTAGCCATCTTGTGGTCACTTTCATTCCATTTGAGATCTGAAATCTTGTCAGGTGGATGCTGAGAGTTGGGATGCTCCTTGTCTGACCTGTCTTTACCACCGTTGGGCTCCTGACAAAGTAGGTTGTCACGGTGTTTCTCCATTGGCCTGTTTTCGAATGGGGATGATGTACAGGTGATGACCCCTACTTCAGTTTGCCTTGGGTCATCCTCCGTGTTTTCCCTGTCAACCATGTCTCTATCTACGGTTGGACCCATCAGATGATTGGTACCACCCAGTTCCTTGTCTTTGTCATTGTAAGCCTCTCTCACCTGCTTCTCCTCTCCAGATTGTCTTGTACACATAAGCTCTTCTGCTTGGCTACCATTGCACCTGCCCTGAAAAGGAGCTTCATCCTCGGAGCTGCTTTCCTTATCCATCTGCTCATCTTGCTCTACCATCTCCTTCTCTATTTTTATTGGCATACTTGACTTACGAGACTTTTTCTTTGGTATTGGGTCCATCATACAGGGTTCAGGTGTTGTGATGGGTTTGATGGGAACAGAAGATGACAAAAGAGGAAGGGAAGGTAGTGTTCCTGGGGTGTTGGCAAGTTCTGCTGGGGTTACCAAGCTTCTGTAGAAAGGTAGGACTGGCTGTACCGTTTTTAGGTTAGGAAAGAGAATGCCACTCTGGCCCATGCTGGGGAATGAGCTGCTGTGGAGCTTCGGACCAGTGTCTATGTGGCTCACCATGTAGCTCGGCACTGACTTTGGGCTTTCTGCAGAGCAGATGGAAATAGGATTGCTATAGTCAGACCGCTTTTCTCCTTGAGAGCTCTCATCGGCAGACAAGCTGCCCCTTAGATCTTTGTCCCGGTTGTTTCTGTTCATGGGCATGTGCAGCCGAGGGTTGGGGTTAGCACTGTGGCGATTGCGACTGCGCAGTGAGCTGAACACCATGTTGCACCCCTCAATAGTGCACTTGTGCTTAATCTTCAGGTGCACTGCATTGTAGTGGATTTTCAATGTGCCTTTGTCATAAAATGTCTTTTCACAAGCATTGCAAAACACACGACCCTTCTTCATAGAGCCTCCACCTCCTGAGACCCCTCCAGAGCCACTTCCCAAAGAGCGCAGCTTTCCCTCAGGTGACATCTGTGTGACATCAGAGCTCATGGATGGGGTGCATGGTGTGGAAGGTCCATCAGAATAGTTGTCACTGGTGGAGAAGTCTTCAGCCTCAATTTTTGTGTTGGTGGAGAGATTGTCCATCGGCTTTTCTTCACTGCGGTCTGAATCTACAGCGAATGAGATGGAGCTGAGCAGGCTGCTCTCCGAAGGATGTGAAAGATTTTCTCTTCCAAGACTATCCCTCCCTTGATCATCTCGTCTCTGACCCTGCTGCTCCACCGAGGCCCCACATGGCTGCTGATGTTGTTGCCGCTGCTGGTGCTGCTGCAGGGTCCCCGTTGGTGACCCCAGAAACGGCCCTGGCACAGAGCCTAACAGCTGGAATGGAAGCATGAAGGCCATGCTGTTGATAAAGTTCTCAAAGTGGTGCATGCTGCTGCCGCTGATCTTATCCACCTTAGACGCAGAGAGGTTGGCAGCGGTTCGCGGGGTGTTGCGTTCGATGAAAGTGCGGATGTCTGAGCTGGTGCGGGTGCTGGGAACCAGCACTGCCTGGCCTTCTTTGTCCTGCAGAGCCATCAGTTCCACGATGGATTTGGTCTCACCAAAACGCAGGAACTGCTGCAGAGTGGCAATTTCCTCCTCAAAGGTCATGATGGCCCAGCGGTCCAGCACCTTTCCAGCCACATCCTGCAGACAATCAAGAGGAAGAGAAATGGTGAAATGGTACTGGAAAGAGGAGAGGGTGTGATTATGAAACAGGGTTTTTCGCTTAAAAAATGACAAACCTAAAAAGAATTGATTATTACTCTGCAGTCCCAAACTCTGTGGAAACCATCTTGGTATAAAAATAAAGCTGATTCTGGTGAGATTTATTTAGAGATGGAGACATTACCACAGATGCTACTGTGTTTCAATGACTAAAGAAATGTGAAAATATGAAATATTTGACTTTTTTATATATGTATATATTCCCATTGAAAAATTATTGCAATTGATAAAAATAAAATAAAACTCAATGAAACAACAAATCAATATGAGGACATTATCTGGTCCAAGATTTGTGGAGATGAAGTAAAACAGAGCAATACTACAGAGGTTTTAGCAAAGAGCTAGCTAGGTGGTTTCCAATCAGATTCTTTGGCTCCAGTGACACAACTCTGTCCCACTGTCTTTAAACTCATCTCCAGCTCTTCTTCTGTGGTGGAGCGTTCTTTTAGGGTGCTATTTTGTTCAAAAGTAGATAAAAATGTGGAGGAAAACACTGCAAATAGGAGAATTTCTGCATAAACATTTAAATACAGTAAATACTTTCAGTAAATCAGAAGGAGTAAATCTACGTGTAAGTCAGGCTTAAATCAGCTAATTTATATTATTGATCCTTCCATTATTGAGACTTTTGGGGATCCAGTAGAATTACACTAATGTCACCATGGTAACATCCATCTCACCAATCATCATTGGTAAGGAGGGAAATATTTGTGACACAGAATGACTGACACCTGTTTTCGTCCAATCAAATTCATGTAATCAGGCAGAAAATAGTGATTTGGACGGTAAACTCCCAAAGGACTTTGGGAAATGGAGTTTCCAGTAAATCTGGTTTTATCCTGGTGGATAGACGTTTTGGAGCAAAGTCAAGACAGAATTCATGATGATGTTTGTCAGATGTGAAGCAGAATTTTGCGTCTTCTGTTTCTGGTTCAGTAAAAGTATTGTTTGTCCGTGTACATGCTGGTAAATCCATATTTTGTGTTTATACCTTTTTGTGGACTTTGTTTACCTGGTCTTTTAATTATTTGATCTCTTTTTGTGTTTGGTGGTTACAGACATGATGTTAATGAGCTGTTTTTGGTAATATTTCAGTGAATACCACACGTCTGTATTTACACAACAGACCTGACATTGTACCTTGTGAAAGATAGAGAAAGTGGAAAGTAAGAGAGAAGACAGCAATTTCATCATCAGCATTAAAGTGAATGTCGGGCTGCTCATACATATTCACTACGTGGGTTACATGACACACCTTGTAAAGCAGACTGGCAGTGTGGCTAAATAAAGGACTCAAATGAAGTGTTAATACAAGTAGGCAAAGCAAAACCTTGAGAACCCTCATTATACAGATGCACAGTGTTTCATCTCACAGGTCATTTTTCTCCATTTAAATCATCTGGATTTTCCTGCTCTGCATCAGCAGAAGGCGAAAGCAACCCCCCATAACAACCTCCACCCCCACCGCACACACACACTGGAAGCTGCATATTTTTAGACATGAATATACACAGTCCATGATGTATGCAGAAATAAAGCTGTGCACTGCACACGTGCACGTAGGGGCCCGGGTGATCAGAAAGGGCCTCACATTGATCAAGCAGGTCCTCCTTCCCTCAGCCTGCCGCTAATCACATGTGAGTTTGTGGGTCTTTGATAGCGAGGAGCAGCTTCGTGCCATAACCGTGATTAATATTTCATCACAGTGCATTCGCTGGATGTCTGTCGAGTATTCTGACTTTACATTCGCCATTAAATGAGCTAACATGAATTAAACGTAGCCAGACTTGAATACTTGATGAAACGCTAATCGAACTGAGATGGGCTGGCTTCAACTGGCCTGGCTCCGGCTTCAGTCCAAATCTGGATCAAAAGACATCATATGTACAAATCTACTGGGCAGAGTTTGAAGTCTTCTCTGAGCTGGTGGTCCTGCAGCAACAAATGGGCTTCATCAGCAGAGTTTCATGAGTTTCCTGGTCCTCTGCCCTGGTCTCTTCTTCCACCTCCTCCCTCGTCAGTCTTCTCTCACCATGTTTTCAGATGTCCAACAAACTTGTGTTTAATTAAACTGACACACTCTTGTTTTAATGAGTCCATCTGTTAATGGATTTACATGGATGCATACATGTTACACACTGATACAGTGATGATCTCAGTATTGTGTCCATCCTGTAACACTCAGAGCTGTTCTCAGGTCTTATGTGGAAGTCTTATGACCAGGGCTCTAACTTAACTCTTTCCTAAAGTTAGTGGCCAATCAGATTTTCCACTAAATCCAGATTAAAAGTACTATTTTAGCTGAATTTAGCAGATATGAATGGTTCGTGTGTTGTGAAAATTTTTTTTTCCAATATCTTCATAACACCTTTTCATGCAGTTTTGGTTAAAAAAGAAATGTTTCTATGTTTCAACATTTTAATCAAAGTGTTAAATGGAATCTGAGCCACAGCAAACAAATCAACCATTTAAGACACAAGTCTGAACATTTAGATAAGGGACAAATATTTCATTTTACTAATTCTGCGCCCAGATTTTCAGTCTCATCAGCATTTAGGTGCAGACGGTTTCACTTATTTCTTCACCTTTTCCTGCATTTAAATCCAGCATGCAAATGAAAGCTGACATACAAATAAACCAGCTTTTTCTGTCCCTCCGAGAACGTGGTCTGTAACACCACAGTGGCGGCTTAGCATCTGCCCCCTTCTCTCTTTTTCATAAATGGTATGAGCCAAGTCTTCCTAGCATGTGATTGGCTGCACGGTGTGTCCATCAAGCTACAGTCCTGCCTGACAGGAGTCGGCTCTTCTCTGATTCATTACTCGCTAACGTGGCTGTGAATTTTTATATTTACCCTCCAAACTGAATTTTAACCAACATTTGGTGGGTCTTAATTTGTTTCTAACATTGAAAAGAGTA
>JBAFTA010000001.1:37547674-37558055 GCA_036919975.1 Melanotaenia parkinsoni
TTCATCAGGTCCACCTTCTAGTACCGGGTCGTCCTCTTCATCAGGTCCACCTTCTAGTACCGGGTCGTCCTCTTCATTAGGTCCATCTTCTAGTACCGGGTCGTCCTCTTCATCAGGTCCACTTTCTAGTACCGGGTCGTCCTCTTCATCAGGTCTATCTTCTAGTACCGGGTCGTCCTCTTCATCAGGTCTATCTTCTAGTATCGGGTCCTCCTCTTCATCAGGTCCACCTTCTAGTACTGGGTCGTCCTCTTCATACCTTGTGTAACTTCTTCACGTTCCCCTCAGTTAAAATGTCTGTTGACACAGGGAGTCTTCGAATTGTCTTCTATACTTTAACATGAATGATTGAATGAGACATTTTACATGAAGAGTAAGCTACAAACTGTCAGCCCAGATAGAGTTTCTGGTTCATTTACTTAACTTGACTGAGATTTTAAAGATAAGAAAAAAAAAAGATACTAGGTGGCATTATGATGCCTCGTTCCTCCTCCACTTATGAACTACAAACAGCGACGTGCAGCATCTGAAGTTTGGACACAGAGACTCAGCCTACTCTAAACGAACAAGCTGTAAAAGCAAAACTGCAGACACCGCTGAACAACAGCTCCCACGTTGGAGCTCTGTTGGTCATGAGGGAGGTTAAAAACCGGGGAAGATTGGTATTTTTGCAAGTTTCGTAAAATGAAGTTTCTTACAGTGTACCACTGTACTGTGCCCAAAAGACAAAAGCTGTAAATCCTCAAAGTTCAACGCTGTGCTAGCTGCCTTGTCAGTTACAAACACGGTTTAAAAAAAACACACACAATGTTCCACCTTTAACATTGCTCAGTGCTTTTAGGCAAATTTGCTATTGCTACACACACACACACACACACACACACACACACACACACACATATATATATATATATATATATATATATATATATATATGACCTAATTATTTCTTTAGTAAACCTTTCCAGTGTTTCCAGTGCCAGCTCTCTGGTTGGGACATGTTTCCTGTCTGTCAGCATCTGTAAAATAAATTATTCAGAAATCATGTTTACCTGCAGAAGGAATGTTTCGACTTGTGCAGGTATTTGTTTTAGAAATCCAAATTCCAGGTCAATTTCCCTCATGATTGAGGTATTCCATGTTTTTCTTGTTTATCTGAAAGTTTTTTAAAAAAATAAGTATCTATCTAGTATCTATCTAATGTTTCTGAGTGATACTTTTAGTTGTTAAATAAATGCTTTGTGTTACATATTTGTTTTAATTATTTTTACTAGAGGTGGGACGACTAAAGAATTAATCTAATTTATTAGAGGCTTTGTAATTAATTAATCTTGATAAATCATATTTAAATTACATAACAACAATATTAAATTTAAATGGATTTTAGTGGACAACAGAAAATGGCAACATTAAAAACAGACACAGACATTAATATTGTAAACTCTAGTAATGTTTGGGGAAATGCATTTAATTGTATTTTAATTCAAAACAGTAGAAAAGAAATAGAAAATTTCCCTGGTCCAAAATGAAAAAGTGAAAGTGAAAGAGTCGTTTTAAGTCCTTCAACCAGCAGCTCGGGTTGTTTTCTGGTTAAGAGTCTACAACATGTTACAGAACTTTCTACATGTTTTCCTCCACACGCTTTGTTAACAGGCGTTGGTATGTGACGGTGATCCAGGACGGGATCATCCAGCAGCAGCTTCCAGTCTGGTCCTGGAGCAGAGGGAACATCTCCTGCTCTGACTGCAGCTTCTTTCAAACAGAGTCACTAGATGGGTCTGAAGATTCACTAAAAATAGCACCAAACTGATTTAGCTGAGCTCTGAGGTGTCCATCGGTTGAACGGAGGCCTGGAAACTGCTCACTAACAAACGTTCCGCATTGTTCGGGACGAAAACTGTGATTAAATGCATTCTTTTTTTTTAACGCGTTAACGTTTGTGTCCCACCTCTAATTATTACAAATTAAAAAGCTGAATAAACATCTTCCAGGTGGGAAAAATCCATTATTTTTCTTCTTTGTGTGACAAATCACATCAAAAATGAAAACATTAGTAAAGTGCTGCCAGTTTACTGTTAGTGGTATCTTCTAAAACCCAGAGGTCCAGATGTGAGGCCCAGGTTTACTGAATCATCGTGCATCAGAAAACGAAGAGATTCAGAGTGGTCAGCCAAACAACAACTGGCTCTGCAGTGTGAAGACATCCAGACAAAAAGCTCTGGAAGCATGTTGTCCTTCAGGAAGCTCTCCAGCCCTCCTAACCCCCAGAAAAGCCTCTTGAATTATTTGGCTTGAATGTGCAGCAGAACATGAGGCCTTGACACAAGAAGAGTTTTACAAAAGCTCAAACAGTAAATTAAGATACTGTAAAATAAAAAACTTTATACTTTTGTTTTTTCATTAGAATCCCAGTTAAGTGAAAAAGCTGGTGCAGATAAATGTGCGGTGCTGCTCTGACTCTTTCAGAGGAGGGAGTGGAAAGCCTCGAAGTGTTGCGATAAGATAGAGGAACCTGGGAAGCCACAGAGCCCCATTGTGCTCATATTTCCTCTGTCAGAGAAGACCGGCTGTCCAAGGCCAGTTTCTCCAGGCGCAGGACAGAAAGACAGAAGCAGACAGAGAGTGATGAGAATAAGCTAGAGGAAGGAAGAGGAGATGGAGGAGTACAGTGTTAAGACAGAGGTGGTGCTTGTCTGCTGTAGTAACCTGCGGTAATGGCTCTGCCCACTTTCATGTTGTATTGTTGGTTAGGAAAGGGGGGGTGGAGATTTATTTGGATGTCAGTATCAGGGGAGGGGGACCTGCAGGACATGGCCTAACAGGATAACCCTTGACCTCTTCCACTGCCAGAGCTGCCTGGGGTCCGTTGTAGCACCTAAGGGGGCCAGTGAGACTAGTCCGTATGTGTCAGGGCCATCAGCGGTGTCAGATAGCTCAGGGCCATTTCAAATGTATTTTTCAAAGGGGGGGAATCAATAAGGTGGGTCGGAGAGAGGCAGCTGCAGAAACATGAGCCTGTGATATTTACTTTGCTGCAAGGCATAATGTGTTCAGAGCGCTTGTCAAAGAAATGCCTCCGAAAGCATGTTTGGTTGAGACAAAAATAAGTCAATAAATGGACCTGAAGTCACTTTTTCTGCAGGCATGAGTGGCTCGCTGTTTTTAAACTCTAACTTATATTTATCGTTTTTACGTGCTGTAAAAAAGTCCCATTTCTCAACAGGATCATTCCTCTGAATTTCTTCTACCATGAAACAAGTGAAACTAAAGATTTGTTGGGAATTTTTCAGTATGTGTTCATGGTGTCCTGCAGCGGTCATGATTTCTGACTGTAGGTTATGGAAAACATTCAAGACTAATTACAGATGCAGAATTATACATTCTGTTCTGTTGGGAGTTTGGGGCACAGCGCAATGATGTGGCTCACTGATGCATTTTGGACTGTTGGAGTTCTCTGGCCAAAAGGAACAAGATGAGGCTCAGATGCACCTTAGATCAATTTAAAGAAAGGAAAACGGAACGAGTTAATGTTGTTAAAGAAGCAAGTCCTCAGTGAGTGCATCAAGTTACAGTTGAAAATGCAACCGTCACCAGTAGTTTCTGATTTTAAAGCACTTTGAATGAATTTCTTGCATCTTTGCAATATGTCTGCAACTGTTACTCTGGGCCGTCATCCCTCTCACAGCAACCTTCTCCTGTATGACCAGAGTTAGCTGTTTCTACATCATGGAAGGCTGCAAGTACCCAGAGTAGTTTTGTAGCCCCCAAAATTCACTTAAAAACTCTACTCTTTAACATCCAAGGTTCTGTTAAAAACAGACTAATAAATGAGCAATGGTGGAAAGATTTCATTTGCTTGCACAATTACATAAAAAAACTAAAACTGGAATCAAACTAAAATGATTAAAATCATATTACTATAATTGCATTGACGGGGTGTTATTCCTCCTCATCCAGGTTTCCCCCAACATCCCTGCTGGATTGCACGCTGGCCAGAGACAAAGCGAGTAATTGGATTCACATTGTGTCTGAAAGGGGAAGAGGGGAACAAACCCACCCCTCCCCGGGCTGGCCCATGGCGGCCAGCGTGATGGTGATATTGTACTGACCCTGCCTATCAGGGGTCACAATGAGGAATTATAGTGTTGGCTGTCAAGCTGAGACCCATACTTTGCCCAGAGGTGAAATACACTCACAGCTTCTGAGGACTAAACCGAGCTCTCTTTTACACAATCATGCACACAGAAACACACACAGACATGCTGTTTTCTCTTATTTATTTATTTCTTTACCACTTATTCTCTCTCACTGCACAACCCTGCTCTCATCGGGTTCGCGGGCCTCTTGTTGCCCCTCTAGGGGTGAGAGGGGAAGAAATTACAGCCTGCAACACAAACTTAGCTACTGAACAAACATGACATTCACTGAGGGCCTAATGCTGGCGGTGCATCAGTTCATAGCCCATAAAACAAGCGTAACATGGATGTAAGGCTGAGTAAGCCCTCAGAATGACAGCGTCTATCTTTACAGTTCACAATTAAAATGAGCAAATGTGTCTTCATTTTCATATCTAACCCCTTAAATGCTATTTTATTTACACATCCACAACAAAATCATTTTTTCCTATTTCATAAAAAGTGGGTTTTCTTCTGCAGCGATTAGGAGTTTGGGATATGTCAAAGACGCTGATTTGTATCGATAATCTCTTTTTGTTCAATTAGGAAATAAACAAAAATTTCCATTTCTTATTTCCAAGGTCGTTTTTGGCAAAAAAAACATAAAAAGAAAAACATTATTACCTCCTCTCCTTGTCATGTATCGTAATTATGAATACATTTGTATAATTTTAACCCTCTAAATAACAGTTTATTTACACAATACCACATTTTCCTTCCACAAAACATAAATTATTTTCTATTTGGTATTTGTTCATGGATGTTCTGGGATTTATCCTCCTTGTCATATATATATATATAAATAAAATATCCCTGGCCTTGTGTGCTGGCAGCAGACTGGCATTCTGTGGTTGATGAAGGAACTGGCCAAAAAAATGCCCCAGAAATACAATGTGACCAACAGAGTGGCCTTTTCATTATTTCAGAGCCCAAGTCCTGTGTACTGCCCCTAGTGGTGACCTCCAGTATTGCGGGTTTTAGCTGCTGTTGTGCTGCAGCAAGTATTTACACAGACGGTACACTGACGTGCACATTTGCGTACGCATAAAGTATATCCCAGCTTCAAGACTCAAACATGTTAGAGCTCATACTAATGATTTGATCCATTCTTATTAGATGAGTCTCTCTTCGGTGCATGCATAAGCGCACTGCTTTGGGTTAGCTGACCTCTTCAAGCAGCCAGCCGTGTGCTTATGAAGAACTTGTCTCCTGTCCAGTTTCTTCTTTCAGTTCCCCCATCACATGCTGACACCATAGCAGCACTTCAAAGAGGTCTGCTTTTGATGCTAGCCATCAATATGCATTTCATCCTCCACCACTTTCTCCTCAGCATTCCTTCTCTGTGTCCTCTCTCTGCAGTAATTGCCTTCAAAGCCAATTAGCACAAATTATTTGCGATTGTGCTGGTGGTAAAAATCCAGCACTTGTCAATGGAAGTGTCAAGGAGGTCAGAAATATTAGGTCAGTGGCTCTTATTTTCCGTAAGCTCCTTCCGGTCTGTACTTGTGTAAATAAGCTATCAGCATAACACGTGTCGACCCTCCTACATTAATCCAAATGTGCTCTATGGGGGTTTAGTAAATGCATTATTAGAAGAGCAGCAGCTCACAAATTTAAAAGGCTCATCCGGCACGCTGCCGTATGAGAGTAAGTATGTTTAGTTAATTTGTTGAGCTCTGTGTTTGTGCTTTCTATCAGTAGTGTAAGTTGATGTTTGGCTAATGCTGCCAGGGCCATTTCACTGCGGTGCCTGCCTGAATTCCCCCTCGGAAAATACATGTTTTACTCTGTGAGCCAGATCAAAGCGGAGACGCAGGGATCAAAGGCCGACATCATGCTGCTTTGGTCACATCTGTGTTGTTTACATGAATGCTAAAGGCACTTATATCAAATATTACAAACTTTGAAAGATATATGTGTTCAATCAAAGTATTTTGATGTCACTTTTGAAGTACATCAGTGCATTTGGGGATAATTTTGAAAATATCCCCACAATTTCACAACAATTTTGTAAGCCTTTAACAAGACGGGAAGACGCAGCCCTGCTAGAGTATGCACCAGTTTGCATCTCCCTCCTTTTGAAAATTCTGCCACATCCTCGGTATCAGCAGAGCAGCCCCTGTAGGTATGTCTCTGAGGAGATTATCCAGGCTTCTGGTGTCCATGCAGCAGACTCATCTCTGCACCAATGCTGCACCACACAGGACTTAAAAAGAAAAGAGGAAATATGGATACTGTACTTTTCTTAAGCTGATTTTTTATTTTTTATTTATTTTTTTTTTTACCTCAAATATTCTCTTTTGGATAATCTTCCCTGTTGGTAGGAGGAGGAGTTACGGGAAGATGAAGGGAGTGGTGGAGGCGTGAGCTGGGGTGGGGGTGGTAGGGTGTAAGGGTAGGGGAGGAGGAATTCAATGACCTGTGAGCGGCCCTGCTGTTGAGCTGTGGGCTAAACAACCACAGGACCCAGCCCCACCCCCCAAACCCCATCCTACACACACACTCTTACCTCTAACTGGATTATAGACCTCACCGTTCCCCTTGCAAAGCAGCAGGCCATATTTAACACACCACCAGCACCCACTCACTCATAATTAAGGACACATCTCTGTATGGGTACCCCCTCAGCACCCCCTTTTTAAGCTTTCCTTTGTTTCCTTCAGATGGAATAAGAGGGCATAAGGATATGATGGGACCCAGCACACCTACTCCCCTCAAACATCCTCCCTCCCTACCTCTCTGCCAACAGTTGACCCCTGACATAGAGGTATGTGTTGGAGATAAGTGTGTCAGAAATAGGGGGGATGATGGTTTGGGTGGATCTGCTGCATCTGGCTCTGTTTTACAGAAAGGGGGAGGGGCCTCAGTGACAAGTTGTCTTCTGAGGTCACATCTTCTCCAGACGTGAGAATGCAGACGGAGACGCAGCAGCTGCAACATTTTTCTTTTTTTTGTGTTTTTTTTTGTGTAATTTTTTGGGGGCATCGCTCAGGAGGAAGAGCAGTCTTCTGCCAACCTCAAAGTTGGTGGATTGATGCCAGGCTTTCGCTGACTATGTGCCTAAGTGTCCTTGGGCATAAAACTGAATATTGTTGCCTCCTGTCGGGGAATGAATGTGCAGTGCTGTATAAGTGTGTGCATGAATAGGTGAATGTGACGTGGTGCAAAGCGTTTTGAGTGGTCAACACGACTAGAAAAGCGCTATATATATACGGTCCAACTCCACTGTAGGATAAAGTCGGACATCAAAAGTCTAAAATGACAGGATAACATTTTATTTCTATGTTACTTTATATAAACATTAACATCATATAATCACACAACTAAACGTTTAGCTTTAGCATAAAAAGCTGCTGGTTATCCTGCAGGTTGTGAAAGGTTTTCTATGTATTACCTCCTTTCTTTGCAACTTTTTATGTCTGGCTTTACTGGCTGGTCTTAGTCTTTTTCTTCTTCTAAAACCTCAAAAAAAAAGTTAGACAAGGATTATTTAATCTATTAGTTTGGAGGGAAAAACTCATTTAGTCCCACTCTAACACGCCTCAAAGCAACACAAGCAGAAACACACGGATGTGGTGTCACGTTTTCGTTCCGTGCGGAAGGTGCGCCGATCCGCCGTTATGGTTCAGACATGATCATTTTTACACTGTACTGCCAAAAGTTCAAATTATTTTAATCAGGTGTTCCAATCACTTCCATGGCCACAGGTGTATACAGATCAAGCACCGAGGCATCCAGTCTGTTTCCTCCTGTGAAAGAACGGGTTTCTCTCAGGAGCTCAGTGGATTTTAGCGTGGTACTGTGATAGGATAGCACCTGTGCAATAAGTCCAGTGGTGAAATTTCCTCACTCCTAAATATTCCACAGTCAACTGTCAGTGGTATCATAACAAAGTGGAAGCGATCAGGAGCGACAGCAACTCAGCCACAAAGTGGTAGGCCCTGTAAAAAGACTGAGTGGGGTTGGTGGATGCTGAGGTGCATAGTGTGCAAAGGTCAGCAACTTTCTGCAGAGTCGATTGCTACAGACCTCCAAACTTCATGTGGCCTTCAGATCGGCTCATGAACAGAGAGAAGAGAGCTTCATGGATTGGGTTTCCATGATCGCGCAGCTGCACCCAAGCCATACATCACCAGAAGCAATGCAAACATCGGATGCAGTGGTGTAGAGAACGCCACCACTGGACTCTGGATCAGTGGAGACCCGCTCTCTGGAGTGACTAATTGTGCTTCACCATCTGACAATCTGATGGAAGAGTCTGGGTATGCCGGTTGCCAGGACAACGGTACTGGTCTGACAGCATAGTGCCAAGTGTAAAGTTTAGTGGAGGGGGGATTATGGTTTGGGCTTGTGTTTCAGGAGCTGGGCTTGGCCCCTTAGTTCCAGTGAAAAGAATGCTGAATATTTCAGCATACTGAGAGATTTTGGAAAATCCCATGTTCCCAACTTCGTGGGAACAGTTTGGGAATGGCCCTTTCCTATTCCAACATGACTGTGCACCAGTCCACAAAGCAAGATCCATAAAGACAAGTAAGTTAAATGTGGATAAATTTGATTGGCCTGCAGAGTCCTGACTTCAACCTGTCAGAACACCTTTGGCATGAATTAAAGTGGAATACCCCACAAGAGTGCTTCTGGAGGAATGATCAAAAATTCCTATGAACACACTCCTAAACCTTGTGGAAAGCCTTCCCAGAAGAGCTGAAGCTGTTATATCTGCAAAGAGACGGCCAATGTCATTTTGAACTCATCTGATTAACAATGGATGTCTATTAGGTTCATACGAGCGTCATAGCAGGTGAGCCAATGCTTTTGGAAATAGAAGGTGCTCGTCATAAAATTAGAATATCATGAAAAAGTAGATTTATTTCAGTAAGTGGCAGCTGTAGATCAGAAGGAAGAGCAGTCGTCTTTCGACCAGAATGTAGGTGGATCGATTCCAGGCTTCCACTGACTACAAGCCGAAGTGTCCTTGGGCAAGACACTTAACCCCACGTTGCCTCCCGATGTGCCTATCAGGGTGTGAATGTGTGTGTGAATGGGTGAATGTGATATGTAGTGTAAAGCGCTTTTAGTGGTCAAACTGACTGGAAAAGTGCTATATACGTACAAGTCCATTTACCAAAATTCAGATTAAAAAGTGAAACTTGTCTAATGTAGACATTCATTCCTCACAGACTGACATATCGAATGTTTATTTCTTTTAATGTTGATGATTATAATTGACAACTAATGAAAACGCCAAATTCAATATCCCAGAAAATTAGAATATTACTGAAGACTGATAAAAAACAAGGATTTCTAGAAATGTTGGCCAACTGAAAAGTATGAACATGAAAAGTATGATTATGTACAGCATTCAGTACGTAGTTGGGCTCCTTTTAAGTGAATTCCTGCAGCATGCGGCGTGGCATGGAGTCCATCAGTCTGTGGCTCTGCTCAGGTGTTATGAGCCCAGGTTGCTCTGATAGGGGTCTTCAGCTCTTCTGCATTGTTGGGTCTGGCGTATCGCATCTTCCTCTTCACAATACCCCATAGATGTTCTACGGGGTTATGGTCAGGCCAGTTTGCTGGCCAGTTAAGAACAGGGACACCATGGTCCTTAAACCAGGTCCTGGTAGCTTTGGTACTGTGTGCAGGTGCCAAGTCCTGTTGGAAAATGAAATCTGCATCTCCATAAAGTTGGTCAGCGGCAGGAAGCAGGAAGTTCTCTAAAACTTCCTGGTAGACGGCTGTGTTGACCGTGGAGCTAAGAAAACACAGTGGACCAACACCAGCAGATGACATGGCACCCAAACCATCACTGACTGGAAACTTTACTCTCCACCTCAAGCAACGTGGATTCTGAGCCTCTCCTCTCTTCCTCCAGACTCTGGGACTTGATTTCCAAAAGACATCAACATTTCCTTCATCAGAGAACAGAACTGTGACCCACTCAGCAGCAGTCCAGTCCTTTTTGTGGGTGCCAATGCTGTGAAGCATTGGCCACATATTGCTATTGCCTTTTTCCGTTTCCGCTCGCTTTTTGAGAAGCTATCTCCTCCTACAGCGTTGCCTCTACCCCCACAAAAGTTAGATCAATCTGTGCGTCTCCATCGGGACCTCTATGCTATGACTTTTGGTATTACACAATGTTATACTTTTTTTTATATGAATTTTTGAAATATGACATTTTGCCATACACATGAATGGGAAATCACTTCAGC
>JBAFTA010000001.1:37584492-37595172 GCA_036919975.1 Melanotaenia parkinsoni
ATGCTAGCTGTAAGCGGTGAACATCTCAGCTGTTAGCAGTAAACATGCTAGCTGTAAGCGGTGAACATCCCAGCTGTAAGCTGTGAGCATGTTAGCTGTTAGTAGTAAACATGCTAGCTGTCTTCTCACATTTATGGAATTAGCTGATGATGTCAGAGTTTCCAGTAAGAGGCCAGCTGGTTAACTGGTTGTATTCACTGGTTCCAACATCTTAAATTTAGTCATTTTCTGTCTTCCTGAACTAAATCATCTTATTGAAAGTGATGATTTTTAACCATCATTCATCAACATTAACAGTGAGTCAGGAGATTTCTGATTTTATTTATTATAGGCTGTTTCTTATCAGGTTGTTGCCTGATAGTTGGATACTTTTGGGTCAGAATGTGTTCTGTGTAGTTGTTGGTGGACAACATACACAAATAAAACACAATTTTTTTTTTTATTTAGCTTACAAATTAGTCCAGATGTTACAGTGATGCAGCTGTTGGTCTCTTTACCAGAGAATCCAATAATTCTGGACCAGATGATGAATCATTACATTTAAAAAAACATTGCTGGTAGAAAAGAGCAGCAGCAGACACAAAGACGCTGTTTCTACACTTTGTTTTCATCTGATTTCTCATGTCTATTCTAGCAGTAAGCTTACAATTTATATGCTTCCCCTGGATTTTTTAAGTGAATTTACCTCAAGCTTTAATCACACAAGAGATGCACTTGAGCAACATGTAATTAATACACAATATAATGCACACAAACTACTTGCTAGTGGCTTCACTGTCAGCTGTATGCTGATGCAATGTCTGACTAGTCGGAGATAAGCTGGCCGATGGTGCATGGGCATTAGCCAGGGCCTTTCTGTCAGAACACCAGGTTAGTCTATATATAGTGCTTGGTATTAGCGGTAAAACATTAGTCTTTCATCAATAATTTCCTTTAGGCACTCACACTAATTCATTTCAATAAGCATATTTTTTCGAGATTAACAATCAGGCAGACAGAACTCTTGAGAATCAAGTATTCATTGGATCCATTCATATTGATATTTAGATGAGGTTTTTATTTCATCTCTGTGGATGGGTGACTACAGGCTTATTTTTAACAGAGGAGTTGAAGGTGTCATGTCGACCCAGGAGCTGCTTCCCTGTAACGTGAACAGACAGTGGGTCATACTGCCATCAGCTTCATGCTGACCAGCTACCGCTGTGTTCAACAGGAATCAATAGTGAGACCCAACATCACAAGTTTATGAAGAACGTGTACTTGCCTCTTTTTCCAGAGCTTTTAAGGCAGCTCCTTACAGGCCCGGTCTCAAGATAAACATAACCCTCATGACTCCTTATAATTGTTTGCTGAACAGCTCAGACAAACCGGCTGAATGAATGGAGGCTCTCAATAGTGTCTCCTTGTCACTCCAGTTACTTTGCAGGGACTGAAAAACATGTTTTTCCATTTCTTTCTTAAAAAAACCTTTTTTTATCCTTATGTTTTTACCCATTTCTTTTTGCCTGATCCTGGGTGACTCGATCTTTTCTTCCTCTGGGCCAAATTGATGGCTGTGCAGGAGTTAATTGTTCAGGCATGTGTTTAGCTTCCTGATGGAGAGTGGATGTGGATCAGGGTGGGGTCATGATTCACAATTACATGCTTTTTTTTCTTTCTTGGCACTGAAAAAAGGAGAAGAGGCCATGGGAGGGAGATGAACATGGGGTGAATAGGAGTTCCACTAAGGCACTTAAACCTATCTCTATACAGCAGGCAACAAAAGAGAAAAATCATCTAACATATCAGAGATGATGGCACACCCAAGGGGAGATGCTGCTTCACAGAAACTTCAAGTAAAAACGGCGGACACACAAAGAGCTTCCATTTGCGAGCATGAAAAGAACTGTGACATACAGTTTGATAACCACAGAACAGTAAGCTTTCAAAAGTCAAGTTGCAGAAAAATTCAAAAACTTTCATTTATGTTTTCATAGCTCTAAGAATTCAATTACTGCCACTTCCTTTTGTTATGTAGGTTACAGTCTGAAAGGCTCATTCTTGGACATGTTAAAAGCAAAGGCAGCCCAGTAGAACATGTAGAAAACCAGAAACTGTCTCACTAAATAGCAAGAATTTAAATGTGTGTTGTCCAAAGAAACTTACAGTAGAAACCCAGAAAAAATACAGCATGAAAAGCTTTTCTATGGTGGAAGAATTTATTACAGGTTAGACTCTCCATACAGAGTCTCTGCACCAGGCACAGAAATAAAAAGAAGAAAAAATCATTTAATTACTTGTTGATGTGTTCATTAATGTTAAATATCATCACATTAGAATCAATTTAGTTCACAGTCGCCTAGAAAACATCAAACATGCGTTTACTTCCTTTAGGATGAAGACCTGTTCTAAAGGAACACCTCCTCATGTAACGGTAGAGAAATCCAGTCTCTGAGCGTGGGTGAAGAAATGACATGACAGCAGCCCAATGTTGAGGAAGTTAGCTTCCGATTTGTTTCATAGCCAACAAAAAGGGTGGTTCCACTGCTTTTTGTGGGAACCTTTACCACATTAGACCAGGTCCTGCTCAATAACTACAAGACTTGGGATGTTAAAATCCAGACTGAATTATTCTACAGAGCTTGAGAATTTATTAACACGCAGTTTTTGATTTGTGAAACCTTTATTTTATTCGTGAAAATGCAGAAAATTAATTTTGTAAAAGTTTGTGGCATTTAGACAGTGGGTCCCAACTGGGAACCCCTTTCATACAACTATCAGAAAGCCATGAACCCAACCCAGACCATGCTGAAACCATGCTTGGCTTCATGCTTTCACTAGGTGCTTCTCACCACAAGAAGCAGCAAAAAATAGTCAAAAATAAAGAGTAGGAAGAGTGAATATGTCACTATAAAACCTCCTTCATCTCCATGGGAACCAGCAGGACCTTCATAATTCATTTCAAACAAAGGCAGAGTCATAGGAGAACACATCAGCAGAGTTTTTAGAGCCAGAATCAAACTTTTCACCACAAAACAGCTAAAGTAAGACATTTTGTTAAAATCTAGATTCTAGTCTTAATCAGACAGATGTCCTGGTGTCTGGTATTCCACAGTAGAAAAAAAATTCCAGTAAGGACTTTAATTGTCTGAACTTTTTTAAAAATTTTGTTTAATTTCTCAGAACTAAAGAGAACATACTGCTGCTGCCGGGCGCAAACCTCCCATCTTCAAAACTGTCATTTTTTAAAAAATGAATAAAACTGTATGGTTTTGTAATAACTGGACATAATGTCATCAAACGTGTTTTAATCATAAATCTTTGGTTAAATATTTGTAAAACAACAGACAGACATAAAGGGTGACCAATAGTACTGATTTATGAAGGAAAATTTTGGACATAGGAGGTTTTAGCCCGACAGCAACAATAAGGGTTTATTCCTTGAGATCACATGATGCAACACTGGCTGAAGAGGCCCAGTTTAACCCCTGGTTATGTGTAAACATGAGTGTGTGTGGACACCATTCTTGGCCCCAAGTGGAAACTTAAATGACTGTGGAGGTTAAAGGATCCCCCCAGCTGGGGAGCCAACAAAGCTATGTGGTGGTTACTGTTGGGGGGGGGGGGCAGCCTGTCTTGATAGAGTGCTGGACAGCCCACCTCAACAAGCATCAAGTCCAGAGTCTTGGGCATTACTTCAGCCAGCTTAAAATACTTTAAGACACCAAATTGCACTGCAGCCACACAGTGATCCCAAGTTATTTGCTTTGGTTCCTTTAACTTAGTTCGCAATGAGTGCAGGGTGAGCAGAGTCAGGAAATCACAGGGATATTTAACAAAGCTTGTGTAATTGATTGTGGCAGATCCTGCCAGCAAACAGCAGGTCCACAGCCCCTTTCACTGCACCCAGCAGAGGGTCTGCATTGATGTGGATAAGGGAATTATCTCTACTCTGGTGAGTTGGACTGGAAGACACTGGAAATTCAATTAAACCAATCTATGTTCTTAATATCCGATGTTCTGACCATGAATCTAAATTTTGGCATTCAGAGGCGGCTTGAACATGATGCCTGAGATAAAGTGGATGTTCTGAAGAGGAAAAACTGCTGTTGTTGAGAGTAGATGTGTTATTCTGACTCAGATGTAAAGTTGCACTTCATTAGAACATACATTTTATCATCTTGTTGAGCACCTCAAATAGTAGTGACCTACGGACCGAAGCTCTGACTCACTGTGGGGGTGGAAAGTGTGGTTAGCTGATGTATGTTTAACACTGTTAAGCCATTTATTGTATCATGTGGGAGAGTTTAAAAAAAAGAAGTGTGATGTAGAGTTGAGTTAACCACAAGACGATCAGGTGGAGCAGGCTGCTTGTGCAGTGATGGAGAACAGGGAAGATGCTTCGAGCTTGAGGGGTAACACAGACATGAAGAGGGACAACAGCACAAAATACACTCTGATTAATAATCATATTGTAATAAAGCATAAGATATTAAAGTATTCACTATCATATTTGCATCAAACATTAGCTGTAAAAGATTTCTTTTCAAGCAATACTAAACTTTGTCAGGTTTTCTCACTCCATCCCCCCAGCGACGGCTAATCCAGTATCATATTCATCCCGTCTCTTCCGAGATCCGTCCAGCCAGTCTGATGTTGACACTTGTCTTATCTCTTTCTCTCTTCATCTGATAATGTCCTCTTGAGTTTCTTTAATGAATCAGTCATGTTACACATTGAAAACAGCCAGTAAGTTGATATCCATTTCCTAGATTGTGATGTGGTGCCATAAAGTAAAACGCTGCTGTAACATGATGTTGCAAGACAACAATCGCTCCAGGAATTAACATAATAAATGTTACTTTGCCATCAAACGAGTCAGAAACCCAGTTTTATGACAAGACACATTTATATGTACAACGCATTTCATGTACAAGACAATTCAAAGTGCTTTACAAAAGCATTAAAGCAGAGTGCAGAGGTAGGATTAAAACAAACTCTAAAAAGAAAAAATAGAACTCAACTGAAGACAAAAAGCTAAACTAAAATCAGATAAAATGCAAGAAATAAAAGTTAGTTTGAGGAATTTACGGCTGCTTTGATAAAAGGCAGCAAATAAAAAAGGTTTTTAACACTGATTTAAAACCCCTGAGAGTCAGAAAGTTACACGTTCCTGCTTTAAGTTGAAAAAAATGGGGCCCTGGGTCCTGCACTCTCTCCACCTCTGGGGGCCGGTGGCTGCCGTCCCTGGCCTCTTGTGCTCCGTGCTCATGGGGGGCTCTGGCTGGGGCCTTCCTCTGCCACCTTCTGGGTGGATGTGTGGTCGTCTCTGTGGCGGGCTGGCTGGGATACATGTTCGGGGGGTGGCGGCTAGTCTCCCAGGTCCTGGGGGTCCCCTTGTCTGCCTCTGATCTTTGCAGGGTCCTTTCGTATTTGCACAAACACACTCATCACTGATCACATTCACTAACCTGCATATCCAGTCCTGCATCGTTCTGTGGGTTTATTCACGACATCTACAGTTATTCATGTTTTTCTTTGTGTTGTTCCTGTTTTTTTCTTGTGATCCATGATTATTTCCAGCTTCTCTGTCCTTTTCTAGGTGCTCCTGATGATTGTCAGCTTTTTTTTCTTGCAGATATTGCAGAGTTTTTATGTTTTTCTTAAAGGTGTAGCAGCTGGTTGTCTGATTTTTCATGTTTAGATTAAACAGCTGATGCTGTTTCTATCTGGTCTCCTTTTTATTTTCTTCACTCTCCTTTCTTTTATTCTTGATTTCAGGTTGAGAATTAATATGTAAATTTAGCAATAAACAAATTAAAAAGTAAACAATAATACCTCATCACCAAGAAGGTCCTAATATCAATTTGTTCTGCGCAGCATGGCAGCCAGACCATCGTTCTGCTTTCATCAGGCTGGAAAGGACAAGTTAAAAAAAAAAAAAATGAAAAACAATAAAAAAAAAATCCACCGTGTATTTAAACATGGAGCTGCTCCTGTTTTCTTCTCATTCCCAAGTCACACAGGAAGTGATGATTCTTTCCACCAATCGGAGGATTTCTGTGCATCAAGCTCCACCCTTTAGGGTCGGATCGGTTAGACAACAAAAAGGATATTCTGACACCCTGGAAACGGTTTCAGCTGCTCACGTCAGACTTTTCCAAGTGTGATGACATCATTTCATAGTGATGACTACTAAAAAATGTCTGACTTCCTTTATGACGTCAACAATATGGCATTTGTGTTAACAGCAGCTGAACAGGTGCAGCTGATGGAGGTGGGTGTATATTAATGAACAAATAGTTTTCCTGCAACATATTCATAAAAACAACAACTGGTTAACAAAGATAGAAGCTGCAGAGTTTCAACAGTTTTATCAGCTGGATAAGACTGTGAACATAACTGGGACACAGCAGAGAGCAGGTCTTCTAGAGGTAATCTAATTAAATAAAATCTGGACGAAAGATCAGCAGCTCACCATGTGCAGTAAATACTGAACTGCCACAACAGTAAACCCAGGCAAAGATCATCTCTTTACAACAAGATGTCCTGCCCAGGTCCTGGCATACATGCAGATGTGTACACTACATACACTATAAAATTAATTAATCATGATTCATCACCACTGGTAAGTTTTTATATGCCTGAAATCTTCCAATTTTTACAGTATTGTATCAACAGAACAAGCCAATGCAACAAATATTTACTGAGCTTCTCTTCGTCAGATGTCAAAGGGTCAGTAAATGCAGCATGTAATGTACTTCTATATGTTGTTCTAATTCATCTCTACTATGTTCTAGATCAGAGGTGTCAAACTCCAGTCCTCAAGGGCAGTCCTCCTGCAGGTTTTCATTATTTCCCTGATCTAACACACTTGACTGAAATTAATGGGTTATTGTGGCTAGAAGGCAAGAAGTTGTCAAGAAGCTGTTGGATCCATTTGATTTTATTCAGGTGTGTTGGAGAAAGGACATAACTAAAATCTGCAGGATAGCAGCCTGTCAGAACCGAAGTTTGACACCCCTGTTTAGATTAAATCATAATTCACATATCATCATCTCACCAACCGTCTCCATGGTGATAATTTTTGTCCTAAAAGCAGCAGATGTGACACTGAAGTTAAACAGCTGACATTGATGAAGAAACTCTGATAAAACTGATGATCTGGATAAAAACAGCTTTTTCCTTTTATCATTGAAGTGTGTGTGTTTGTGCAGCAGTGATCCTACAGTCCTACAGCAGCATCACACAAAGTAAAACCTGCTGATAAAACACATCATTGGCTGCTTGTTTTACTCGTTTTTCTTCTTTTTTTTTTATCACAGTAGTTGTAATAATAAGTTCAATATTTCATCAAATCTAGACCTAAAGGAAGGTCTCATCTGTGCCCCCCTTTTACTGGTCAGTGCTCCTGCCTGGCCCCCCATCAGGACTTTTCTAGACCCGCCCCTGCATAGCTGAAATATAACAAAGCCGTCGCTGAACAGAGATGACCAGAGATCTTCTAGAGCAGACACGGTGCAAAATGCAGCTCGACTGTCACAAGTTTAAAAAAATAATGCAGGAAAAGTGCAAATGTGGAACCCTCTCACCAGGAAAAGTGTGTGTTAAAACATCCCCATTTACTACGGAGGTGACGTGCATGTTGCTCCATTATTGTGTTTCTTCTCAAGCTCAACCATAGAGCCACCCAGCTGATCTCTTTCATCATCCCGCTGTCATCACAGAGAAATGAAGGACGTATGGGGCTTGTCATGCTGTGCATGCAATAATTACGTTTAAAAAAATTAACGCAATTAATTACATAAATTAATTAACACCGTTAATGCGTTATTTTTGACAGCCCTAATATATAATATACACACTAATATACACCTATACACCTATACATATGTACATATATATATATACATACACATACACACACACACACACACACACACACACACACACACACACACACAGGTGTATAAAAGCACCGAGGCACCCAGACTGTTTCTACAAACATCTGTGAAGGAACGGTTGCTCTCAGGAGCTCAGTGGATTTCAGCGTGGTACTGTGATAGGATGGTCCTCACTCCTAAATATACCACTGTCAGTGGTATCATGACAAAGTGGAAGCGATCAGGAACAACAATGACTGAGCGGGGTTGGTGGATGCTGAGGTGCATAGTGCACAAAGGTCGGCAACTTTCTGCAGAGTCGATTGCTACAGACCTCCAAACTTCATGTGGCTCATGAACAGAGCGAAGAGAGCTTCATGGATTGGATTTTCATGATCACGCAGCTGCACCCAAGCCATACATCACCATAAGCAATGCAAACATCGGATGCAGTGGTGTAGAGAACGCCGCACTGGACTCTGGATCAGTGGAGACCCGCTCTCTGGAGTGACGATTCGCGATGGAAGAGTCTTTTGTGGGAACAGTTTGGGAATGGCCCTTTCCTGAACATAACTGAACACCAGTGCACAAAGCAAGATCCATAAATACATGGATGAGTGAGTTTGGTGGACAAGAACTTGATTGTCCTGCACCTCAATCTAATAGAACACCTTTAGCATGACTTAGAGCAGAGTCTGAGCCAGGCCTTTTCATCCAGCATGAGTGAGAAATGGTCAAACATTCCCATAAACACACTCCTAAACCTTGCGGCAAGCCTTTCAGAAGAGTTGAAGCTGCTATAGTTGGAAACAGTGAAATGACATCATAATAAATCATATGGATTAATAGTGGGATATCACTCAATTTATTATATACATATATATATATATATATATATACACACATACATATATAGGGATTTGGGAGGCGTGCACGTCATGCGGGGTGTAGGGTTTTGTGTGTGTTTTGCCTTGTTTATAAATGTCTTAAAGGTCTTGGACATTCTTATTTATCTGACCTGCTTTTACAATATGAACCATCACGGATCCTGAGATGTCTGGTACCGGCCTCTAAGTTGTTACCAAAGTCAGAACTAAAACTTCTGGTGAGGCCTCGTTCCACCACTACAGGCCTGGACTGTGGACCAGCCTGCCAGAGAACCTCAGGGCTGCAGAGACTGTTGCTGTTTTGAGAAACAGGTTCAAGACCTACCATTTTAGCTTAGCTTAAAGCTGAATTTTATTTTGTTTAGATTTCCCTTATCTAATTATTAGGGAAGTCAAAAATAACACATTAATGGCGGTAACTAATTTATGTAATTGTTTGCTGACATGACAAGCCCCAGAAATCCGGCGTTTCACTGTTATGACAGCAGGACGTGGAGAATGGGGGCGGTTCTATGAATGGACTTCAGAATAAACACAGCATTAATGGACCAACCAATGGACGTTGCCTCTGTGGAGAATGGGGGTGTTTTAACACACACTCTTTTCCCGGGGACAGGGTTCCACACATTTCCAAGTACACTTTTCCCATTTTATTTATTTTTTTTAACATATCCTGCATTTTGCATCAACATGACTGCTCTAGAGGATCTCTGTCATCTCTCTTTGTGCAGCATCTGCTTCCTCCTTCTCTTCTCATGTTGTTTCTTGAATCATGACGGCTGTCAGATCAGCTGATCAACTTTTCTCTCTTGTTGCGTTTGTTTATGGTTCAGCTGAGAAGGAGGAAACTAGCGGTTCGTGGTTCCCATGTCACATAGAGACTACAAAGAGACTACTATGAGGTGTGTTTTAATTCCCTGGTAAGTGTGAAGGCTTTTAAATTTTGTTTTTAATATGTAGAATTTGCTTTTATTATATAAAGCTCTCTGTGTTGCTTTGTGCATGAAAAGGGCTCTATAAATAAATTTGTATTTGATTTTTCCAGTATTGTTTTTATTTTTTTCCTTATTTTTTATTTTTTACCATATTAATTTTGTTTTTATATCATTTCAAACTAACTTATTGTAAATGTTCCTGGTTTCCTGCAGTCTGACTGGATGCAGCAGGTTTAAAGTTGAAGTGATCAGGGTTCGAATTACGGGGGAGCTAACTGGAGCTCGGCTCCCCTGAAAGGCACAAGAGCTCCCCTAAAGACATTCAACTAATACTTTGAGAGAGAGACCTAAAAATAGTTCACTTTCTGGTTACACTTACTTTTTCATAAAGGTTCCCGATGTGTACTGAAAAGAATAGTATTAATTTGTCAGCTCTGTGTTTTATTTATTTAATTTTAATTAATTAAATCCTCTAAATGTGATCCGTTCTGGTTCCTTCAGCACCGCGGACAGCAGTGTTGTTTGTTTATAGCGTGCTGTGAACATCCACACAAAAAACACTTTATATGTCTTCTTTTGTGGTTGTTAAAAGAACTTTCCATCTGTGTTTCTGATTAAGCAAGCTGCATACAGTAGCAGCAGAGGATTTTTTTTGTAGTAACCATATTTTTGACTGCGCTACATGCACTAATATATATGCATGTTCACATGATGTGCAAATAATAATCCAGTGTAATTCAAGTGACGTGATGGTGTTAAAGCAACGAAAAGAACTGAAGAATAAAACAGAACTGAAATGATTTTACATCCTAGAAAAGAAAAACAGACCTTTCTTAAAAGAACAACGGTTTTTAATTTAGAAATATTGGGATTTTAGAGGTAGTTCTTTTATTTTCTTCCAGCCTCTTTGTCTCATCTTTACCATCACACACACACACACACACACACACACACACACACACACACACACACACACACACACACACACACACACAC
>JBAFTA010000001.1:37787832-37798027 GCA_036919975.1 Melanotaenia parkinsoni
TATTACATTGTTAGTAGTATATTACATTGTTAGTAGTTAGTAGAACATTTTTAGTAGTATATTACATTGTTAGTAGTATATTACATTGTTAGTAGTTAGTAGAACATTTTTAGTAGTATATTACATTGTTAGTAGTTGCCACATGTCTCTTCAGGTTTGTTGTGTTTTTCCAGCTACCTTGTGTCTACATTCCTCCCCTTCATTTGATCAAGAACACGTTTTTTTCTTCTTCTTCTTTTTTCCCTTCAGTGTAGTGAAAATGGGTCCATATATCACGTCTTCTCTTTCTCTTGGACTCCGTGCAAAGCTCGCCATTAACGTTTTACTTTTAACCTTTCTCCACCTCTTGTCTGTCCCTTGTGTTTGTGCACCTGCCCGCTGCAGGTTTGAAAGGTGTGTGTGTGTGTGAGTGGCAGAAGAACCGAGGAGAACGCGAAGGAGACAGGATTTGACAAAGTCACATGATATAATGAAATAATTTTTGTCTCGTCCTTGTTCGTGAACTAAAATGTCCATAGATTTTAGTCCAGTTTTTATTTGGTGAACTACATTTTCGTCTCGTCTTTATTAGTCCACGAAAATGCATTTAGTCCCAGTTATTGTTTATTAATAGGAATTTTAGTCTTGTCTAGTCTAATTTTCGTCTGGTACAAAATGTGCATTGACAAAAATATTTTCGTTTAGTTTTCGTTAATGAAATTAACACTAGTCGTGGCAGCCTGTGGCAGGCAGTGGCAACTGGTGGGTAAACTGTGATGAGCTATGGGAATAAAATGTTTATTTTATTGAGTGTAAAATAACCATTTTACACTCATTAAACATGGTCACTGACATACAGCATGGTCTAACAGTAGGCTATTAATAACTTTTATGTAACAAGGACTATATACGTTTACAATACAAATACAATTCGAGGCTGTAAGTAAAATTACATTAATCCTCTCATTATACTTACCATCTGGTTCATGCCTGGTGCAGGCACTTTCCCCTGTCCCCTGGTGAGCTCCAAAGAGCTGCCGCAGCACGGTTGAAGCGGCCTACATCCAGCAACATTTCTGTGCCTAAATAAATTTGTTTACGTTTGTAAACGTTTAGGCTGTGGCGAGTTGTGGCATGCACTTCAGCAGGCTCTGGCAGTCTGTGACAACTCATGGCCACAACCAGAGGTTGAGGTTGCTGTAATTCCGGGTTAAATGGCGTGCAGGTCAGACACATCACCCTGAGCTCTGCGAAGTTTCATCAAGAAAAACGAAAATCCACTAACTCACTTTTGTCTGTCCACTTGGACATAAAGCCTGCTCTAAGAAAAGAGACAGCGGCAAAATCTATCCTGCTCCCCCAAAAACTAAGGTTGTGAGCATGACTATGTGATGCCGATGGAGCTAACGCAAGCTAACAACAAGAGAGACAGAGAAGCCATTATGCCAATGGAAGAAGAAGCAAGTATGTCTATGGAAACAATTCTGAAAGCAATAGATATACTAGATAAGCGTCTTGACGACCATATGGAAGAGATTGGTAGCAAAATGCAAAGTCACAGCGCGATGCTAACATCCATAGCTAAAAATGTCCAAATGGACTTAGAGGAACTAAAGGAGTGCAAGGGGGACGTTAAAAACCTGGAAACGCAAGTCCAACTACTAAATAAAGATCACGAAAATCTGCAGAAACGCATACTAAACCAAGAAAGATACAGAAGAAGATGGTGTCTCTGCATAAAAGATAAGAAGGAAGAGGCACAAGAAAATATAAGAAATGAGGTTATAAGACTCCTGTGCAAAATTGCTCCTGACCTGGCAGCGGAAAAGGAGAATGCTGTAGATGTTGTCCACAGAGTTGGACAGAAAACAAATCAAAGACCCAGGCAGATTATAGTCCTCTTCACTAAAAGAACAATCAGAGAGGAAATCTGGAAATGAACCAAAAAGTCCCCTGTCTGTAAGGAAGAAAAGGTATGCTTTGCTGAAGACCTTATACATGAGGATGTGATTGCCAGACAACGACTTTGGCCCATAATCGAGAAGGCAAGGAAGGATGGAAAGGCTACAGGATATCGGGCCCTTTTGGGTTTATCAATGGCCAGCGGATCATGGAAGACAAGGATAATGGATAAATCAGATTGAACACCCAGTACAAAGTGAATAATGAAGGATCCATGGGACTCTCCTCTCAAAACCTTCATATTACTTTAAGTCACAAGAATTATCGTTCTTATGTGTTCTCTCTTTCAAATAATTTTCCTTTTATTTCAATTAATTCAAGGGGACTAAAGAACTCTGTTAAGCCAAAGCCATCTTTTTGTTTTGTACAGCTCAGAAAGCTAACTTTGTTTTCCTTCAGGAAACTCACTCAGATATCTCAGAAGAGAAACTCTGGTCTCAGCAACAGGGGGAAAAATCATTTTCAGCCATGGCTCAAATAGATTAGCAAGTGTAGCCATCTGCCTGTACAAATATACAGGTAAGATTATAAACATGGGCCAATAATCAAAAAAACAAACAACCCCTTGCTAAAATTTCAACAGTCATCAAAGAACTTAAAATAACGTATAACACAGAAAATACAAGAGTAGGAGGAGATTTTAATCTATGTCTGGGTAAATGGATGGACACACGTCCATCTAGATTTACAAGTGAACATAAAAATCAAACAGTTTTGAATTTTATAACGGATAATAAATTGATATTTGCAGAACACTTAATAAAAATGTGAGCAAGTACACCTGGTTTAAACCAAACGGCCAGAGCCAACCAAGGATTGACTTTTGGTTAATAACTGAATCACTGTCTGAATTGTTAGCAAATACAAAAAAAAAAAAAAAAAAAAAAGTAGCCATTGAGTGACTAGTGTACACCTGGATCTACCTGGTAAAGGAAAGAAAAACAAAGTTAAAGGGCGCATTAAGAAATTACTAGAAGAAACTGCAGACGATCATCTGGGCACAGCCGTATCAAAACGGGAATATCTGACATTTAACATACGAAAATACACAATAGGCTTTAGTAAGAGAGTAGCTATAGAAAAAGCAATGAGAAAGAAAGTAATGTTACAAAAGAACTTCTATCATATTATATGAAATCCAATTGGAAAAAGAGGACAATGTAAGAATTAATGCTCTGAAATCTCAACTAGATGATCTTTACCTGAAGAAAGCAGAAGGGGCGTATGTAAGTACTGTGTTTGAGTTCTACAGTAATCTCTATACCTCAAAGTATTCAGATTCTAGTGCAACAGTTTTCTTTGAAAAAATACAAAATCTTAATCCTTCTATTGATGAAACCTACAAAGAAACTGTGACGAGGATCAAAGAATTTGGTCATTAAAAAAATAGCTTTGAATCGATCACCAGGACCTGTCGGTCTGACAGCAAATTTCTATAAACAATTTTGGTCGGAATTGGGAACATTATTATTCCAAGCAGTAACAAAAAAAGAACTGATGACCACCATGAAACAAGGGATAATAAAACTTTTACCAAAACCAGGAAAGGACAAAAGAAATTTAAGTAATTTAAGACCTATAACCCTCCTGAACACAGACTACAAGATATTTACCGCAGTTATGACTAAAATCCAATCTATCAAATATAATTGACACAATCCAGTCTGGATTCCTCAAATAAAGATCCATACGCAACAATATCCGTCTGGTTCTGGACCTTAGAGAATACAACCACCTAATCAGTGATCAGGGTTTTATTTTATTCCTGGACTTCTGTAAGGCATTCGACTCAGTGGAGCGTGAATTTATTTCTCACTAAACGTTTTGATTCAGGAAGTATTTCATAGATGTGGTCGCCATGTTTTACACCGATATAAATGTCTCTCTTGAAGAGGACGCTTCACCCAGATGTAGCATCAGAAGGAAGAAGGCAGGGATGCAGCATCTCTCCTTTTCATCCCGACTTCAGAACTTTTATCTATTCTTATGAAAACTCAGAGGTGAAAGGCCTCAATATTAATGACCAGAACTTAATAATAAGCCAACTTGCTGATGATACTACTATCTTCTTAAAAAACTCAGATCAAATCCCAGTAGCACTTCAAACAGAGTTTTTCTCACAAGCTTCTGGCCTGAAGCTGAATTTATATAAATGTGAACTGATGAGCTGCATGACTGCGATCTCTCCTCTATACGCAACATTCCTGTAAAGACTGAAACTTGCTGCCTGGGAATCTGGATTACAAAGAACCCAAACATTTCAGACGTAAATAATGTGACAAAAACTGTTGAGAAATGGAAAAAAAAAAAACATTGAACTTGTGGCTAACTAGAGATTTAACATTACTAACCAAAACAGAACCCATTGCTAAATTAATTTATCCTACATCCTCATTACCACTATCCACCAAAATTATTAAAGAAATCAGTAGAATTAACTTCATTTTCATTTGGAAGAATAAGCAACACGTCTTAAGAAAAGCAGACTTAATTAAAACGTATGGAGAGGAGGAATAATAGCAATAGACTTTGAAATTATGAATGGTGTCCTAAAATTAAAATGGCTACAGTCTTTTATTAGGAAAGGGGACCAGATTTGGTTTGTGATCCCTTCACTTGTTTTTAGTCAAGTTGGTGGAATTAATTTTCAACTAAAATGTGACTTCGACATATAAACACCCGATGAAACTATCTGCCTTCCACAAACAGACCCTGCAGTTCCTGAAAAATGTTTTATAAATTTAATTTCAGCCCTCACAACCTCCCGTTGTGATACAAAAGAGGTGAATCTGTGTTTATGGAAGACTGGTTGAAAAAAGACATATGGTCTACAAGGCATTTAATAGAGGGGAAGATAATTGACCTCAATAATTTCAATAGAAAATATAACATGAGTTGGTGACCCTGACACAACACTTCACTGCAAATTTTTGAGGAACCAGTTGACTAGTGTCATGTACCTGGGGAAAGCCAAATCCTCCTTAACCTTAAGAGACTATGGAGAGATATATTCTCACTATAAGAACTAAATTTTTAAAATTTCCACTCCCTCCTAAATATAAAGAAATACACTTTAAATGCTTTAAACTTTAAATTTTTTTTTTGCGCTTGCTGTCTCGGCGCCCGGCAACAGTGACAAGAACTGTGCATTCTGTCAGTCATTGGTGCATGAGGCTGTTAGTCCCACCGGACCTTACATGTGAAAACATGGGGAAACGATTGGTTAGAAGAGGCGAGTGTCCCTCCCCCGGAGCTGTTTTTTTTCTCTAGTTTTTTAGAGTGTGAGTTTCAGAGTTTCAAACCAAAGCAGCGAGAGAATGCTGCCAAAAATCCCCCCATTGCAACTCGCAGCGGTGCAGACCAAAGCGCAAAAGTCCATCCGCCTCATATTACAAGGTTTCAAAGGTTTTTTGCAAACTAATGTGGTGGGAAAACGATGCCATATTTGAAACTCTGAACATGTAGACTTGAAAACAGCAAGGTTGCAACAAGAGGTTTGAATCTCTAAAAAATGTGAGGCTGAAACTCTGTAATAAGCATTTTGCTCTTATGAAAAATAAAAATTCAAGTACAAAATTTTGCTTGCAGGGACTCAAACTTTTTTTTCAGATTTTAAAAATACTTTTCAAGGTTTCAAAACTTATTTTCAGACTAGCAAAACTTGATTTCAGGTTTTAAATTTTCAAAAACTGACGTTCAAGGTTTAAAAACATTTTCTTTCAGTTTCAGATTATGGCAGTGTTCTCATCCCATGGACTACACCGGAAAAGATACTGGGTTATAAATGTCTTGCGAAGTACTATATATATGTAACCTGTAAGTGAAAATGTTCAATATGAAGACAGATCTGGTCAAAATACTGGTAGCTGCATTCAAGGAATCACGAGGAACTGGAGAAGAGTAGCCTCTCCTACTTTGAGGAACTGGATGAACATAGTAGACAAGATTATTAACATGGAAAGGCTCACATATAAACTGAGACTAAAACAAACATCAAATGTTGGAAATGGACAACGTACCTGTCTGTCATGGCTGCTGCTTGGCATCAAGCTCACCTGCTGCACCTGTAGGTTGTCCTCACCTGCTCCACGCCTACTTAAACACTCTCCCGTCTCTGCTTCCCTGCCACAGAGTCAGCAATACTAACCTTGTTGATATCCAGTGGTTTTCTTGTGTTTCAGACCTCCTGTTACCGACCCTGTCACGTCCTTGGATTTCTCTTGTCTGACCCACGCCGGATTTGTTCTTCTCAACTGTCTACCGCCGAGATTTGCCTGCACCCCTTGATAAGTAGCCTGATATCTGCCTTTTTGTGTATGAACATTGCCTGCTCTTGACTAAGCCTTTTGGATTCGTGGATCCATATATTAATGCAGGGGTGGACAACGTCGGTCCTCAAGAGCCACAATCCTGCAGGTTTTCCATGCGTCCCTGCACCGACACACCTGACTAAAACTAATGAGTCATAGTGCAGATCCTTAGAGACTGTTGGATCCATTTAATTTGAGTCAGGTGTGTTGGTGCAGGGATGCATGGAAAACCTGCAGGATTGTGGCTCTTGAGGACCGACATTGGCCACCCCTGCATATTGTCTGGAGTCTTTTCAGGATTCTTCAACATGCAGCCTCTCAGGATTTCCCTGCCACTCCTTAGCAGACTACATCTGGTTTCTCCCCACTATTCTTCCGGTTTCAATAGACCTTACTCTGTTTAAACCTTTACCCTCTGTGTGTGGCTGAATTTCATGGTCCTCAGGAATAATACATTACACCTGTCTAAAGACAGAGGCGCCGCTGGAGATTGAATGAAATCAATACCACTGCATTATATACCAAAGTCTTATACCCTGCTGCCATTTTTTTTTCTTTTTTTGTGGAGAGGGATATTAAAAGTTGAATTAAAAGAAAATGAGTGAACCAACAAGTGGTCCAAGATGGCGGCCACACTGCTCGCCAGCTCCTAGGGGTCTGCAGACTGCAGCGTTGACACTTTTATTATGTCTGTCTTCATGTCAGAGTCTATCTGCACTTGTCATTATAACAACCAGGTACACAACAGCTGCTTTGTTGTGACATGGCTGCCTTTATAACACAAGAATGTATATGTGAGTGGGCAGTAGCTGCAATGGCACACATCAAAATTCCTTCAGAATTTTTTTAGTTAGTGATTATTCTGATATATTAAGATTTTTGCATTATTAAAATGTTCTTTTATGGATCATTTTGGAGTAAAGTTGTTTTTCATGGAAGTTAATTGTATCCAGCTTAGTTTTTGTTGTGCCACAAAGTTTTTGGTAAAAAAAAAAAGAAAACCCAAAAAAAAGCATGGAGCCACTGTATGGAACGGCTACAATGAAAATTTAAATCATATGCTTCAAATCTTACCTCATAATTTCTGACAACAATTATTTCCTTGATAAAAATAAGTTACCTCTCAAATTCTAAAAAAATAAAAAACAAAAATCTGAGCCAGTGGCTATAAACCCTATCTGTAACATGTACCACAATTTTCAAAAGGTGACTGAAAACAAGTAAAAGACTAAAAGCTCAGAGATAAATCTCTGCCTCGGCTCGCTGCAATAATAAGACTCCTTTCTGAACGTCTGCTCTGAGCTCTGGACACGCCAGTGGCCCATTATCCTGCACACACCCTCAAACCAAAACAACCTCTTACAGCTCTAAGAAACCTCAGAACACCTTTAAACACTGCTTCTGTCTCACAGGCATCACAGTAATGATGTTATTTTATTTCTCCCAGTAAAGGATGGGCTGGATGGGGCCATCAATGCCATCTGTTACTGTGGCAGCTGTTAGCTGTGCTAATGAACTGGGAGTGTAGATCAACCTGCAAACAAACACATTCACACTGTTTCCCTATAACTGTGAGGACCCATCGCTGACATCATGCATTCCTTAGAGCCATTAAAAGTAATTATCCAACCTTAAAACTGACCCTTACATCACCCTAACACCTATTAAAAAGTTTTAAAGCTAATGTTGAAGAATAGACTGCAGTTGTATTTACTGATAATGTGTTCACAATTCATACAGACCACATAAAACATTCATGGAGAAAAGCGGTCGAAAAATGACTGGAAACAAAGGAAAATTAGAATTTTTCCCACATGACATTTTCTTTTTATTTATATCTTAAACACCATCCCGATCTTTTTGGAGGTGGGGTTGTTCGATCAGACTGTGTGAGCTAATAATGGGTTAGCTCAGCCAAATGACAGGGCCTATATTTACTGAGACCAGACAGCCCGTCCTTTCTCTGCAGGAGAGATAAAAAAAAAAGATCTGTGTATTTAACAAGGACACTGAAACACCGAAGGCTCAGATAGTGTATGTTCATTCTGCAGACGTGTGCACACACAGTGCTTTCCAACATCAAAAATTAACTCATATAAAACACAGTGATGAGAAGTGTTTGTAGAAAATGCAGCAAGGCCCTTTACCCATCATCAATCCCAGGTCCTACCCACTCTGCTGTGTCTGAAGGCAGATTCATGCTCCCACGGCGTCTGCGTGGCAGCAGGGGTGGTATCGGCCAGTAAACTCACCAGGTCGGAGTTCTTTTGATGGTTCACTACAGTTCGGTAGGTATTTCCTGTTTTAAAACAACAAAGGTGTCCAGTACGGTTCATTGTCTTTATTAGCTTGTGGAAGAAAACAAAGAAATAATTCGACCAGTCTCTCATCAACTTGATCCGCTGTTATTGTTTTTAAAAATGCGGGTTACCACACAAATTCAGCAAGAAGATCCAGATATGTGGCAACATGTGATCCCAAACTCACCAATCACAAGGGAGTACCTCCACGTAACCGTCTGCATAGCAGGGGTGCAGGTCAGGTCTGGAAGAGGTGCGCGTCGAACCTCTACGGAGCTACGCCGAGCCTACGGCGGTGATGTAGATGCCGCATGAGCATAAATCTGCCTTTAGAATGAATGAGTCCTGGGTGGACCAAGGCCAACCAGCCACAACACTGGGGAGCAACATGCTAGCATCACATAAGATTTGGACATTTAGAGAACAAAAATGCTTTGGTTAATGACAGCAGATTTCATTTCTAATTTACAGTTTCCACCTGGGATTCAAGTATTTCTTTTTATCTGTTCTATCGGCTCTGGTTTTTCCTTATTCTTCTTCTCAAAGTTGAATGGCACTTTTGGGGTCTTGAACATGCTTAAAACTCAACAAATTTTGCCTACACCCCTAAAGGAATGCGTAAATTTAAATATTTTCGGGTGCTCTGGACTGTTGGGCGAAATTGAACGAGAGCGCCACCTATTTATGATGCCCCACCACTGCATGTCATCAGTGTTTATAAAATTTGGAACACATATTCTAAATGCTCGAGCTAACAAAAAATCCTCTTGGAGCAATGGCCGAAAACCAACAGGAAGTCAGCCATTTTGGGTCAAAGTTGTCATTTTGACATTTTGCTCATGGCTAATAAAATCTATCTCCTTCTAGAGATTTCATCATACTGACATCAAAAGAGCACAGGATGTTCAGAAGGCATGTCTCTTTAAAAGTTAAAAAAAGTTTTCTATTAGGAGAAAGGGCATAGAGGGCATGGGTTTGACGTCTCACTTAAAAACTAAAATGATATCACTTCCACATAAAACAACATATCTGAACCAAAATGTCTATGTATAATACATGTCAATAATTGGATTATGAATTGGCCACGCCCCCTGACAACAGTAAGTCATGGTTTTTACTCAAAGAACCACTTCTCTGACGTTTTGAACACAACCAGGACCAAACTGGGTCTAGCCCTAAGCCCCACCCACTTTTAACAGGAAGTGCTTCTTTTCAGACCCCAGGGTCCTTCTCCTCAGGAAGGAATCTCACACACTCAAAAGTGCTTCAGATCAGGTCAAACCCTTTCATGATACCACAGAAAAAAAATCAAGTTCCTTCACTAAATGTAACTATGGCGACCGGCATCCACCGCCATGAAACAGGAAGTACTTGTAACTGACCCAATGCACTCTTGATCTCCACCAAACTTGGTGGGGAGGACAGTGGTCAGGCCCAGAACTAATTCAAATAGACATATGCTGGAAATATGGCTTAATAGCGCCCCCTATAATTATTTAATCTATTAGCCCCAATCAGTGCTTTGACTGACATTGTGTCATGGTCCGTGGTGCGGAGCCCGTTTTCGCCAGCTACCCTGAAGGCATCTTCTCTGCACGCTGGCCTGATTGCTGATGCGCTCCACCTGCGCTATGCGCTTTAAAT
>JBAFTA010000001.1:38041419-38053934 GCA_036919975.1 Melanotaenia parkinsoni
AAATAAAATCATAATAAATAATAGGCCATAAGTATATTAAAGAATGCAAATGGTACCATCTAAAAAGAAATATATGGGCATTCTTTTTTAAAAAACTGAGTAATACATAGTGACAAGGACCACTCATTACAGTGGTCCGGACCATGGATGTTATTGCCCCCTAGTGGCAGGGACCACTCATTGCAGTGGTCCGGACCATGGTCTGGACCAGACCACTATTGCTGCGACAACCCCTACTGTTGGCGTGTACGTGGGATGAACTGATGTCCCTGAACGCAGCATGATTTTGGTGTGGATATGGGATGAACTGATGTCCCTGAACGCAGCATGAAGTTGGTGTGGATATGGGATGAACTGATGTCCCTGAACGCAGCATGATTTTGGTGTGGATATGGGATGAACTGATGTCCCTGAACGCAGCATGAAGTTGGTGTGAATGTGGTTTTAGCTAAAATAACGTCAGACTACCGACCTCTTTGTTATGCTGCAGCAGCTGCCTGGATAACTGGTTTTAAACACATGGATGAGCAGGAACTGGAGAGCAGTGACACTATCAACATTATTCATCATAACAGCTAAACTGTATTTTATGCCTAGAACATGGTGTCTAGACACTGAAACTAAGGTGAAAGGTGGATTATTGCTGATATGGAGACCAGGACATGTTTTCCTGACATTTGTGTTTATTTCTCGTTTATTTTTTAATTATTTTAACATGATCCAGAAGTTCTTGTTCTATTCTGGGGACTGATCTGGATCCCCTGGAGCAGATAGTCCAGAGAAAAATGCTGCAGATGCTCCTGAACATGATGGACAATTCTTCACATCCTCTACACCAACTGGGTCCTTGAGTGTGTTCCTGCAGCAACACACCTGATTCAAAGCATTTGGGTCATTACAGACTTGTGCAGAACTTGACAAAAAAGTTGTTGGAGATCCATTTTATTTTATTAGCACAATTTCTACAGTCCATCAAGCGATAACTAAGCTCCCTGAAAACGACCAAATTATGTGCGTAACCGACACAGAAGATGAAGAAATTGCCCTTCCGGCTGCGCATCGATCTTCTGCATCAAACATATAAATGGGCCTTAAGACTTCTTTCAAATGTGATTTCCTCATAAACTTTGAAGAGACCTCACCTGTTACACTGAAGATACAAATATCTGCCGTCAAGTGGTGGAAAGTGGGAACAGGTTAAAGATATGGCCTGGTGCTTGTAATTTTGCGATTTTGGCCAGTAAAAGGTTAAAGAAGGGTCATCTCTAAGACATGTAGGACGGAGGGTCCTGAGGACCAGGATTGAAAAACTCCGCTTTACAGACTGGTGAAGAAAAAACACAATATTCAGTCAGAGGTTTCTTCAGGTCCGATGGAAGACTGAAAGGTTCTTCATTTCATGGTATTACTATAGTAACCAGATACATGGCTACCGTAGTTGATGCAGGTGGCAGTTATGAGATGAACAAACAACTATTCTGTTCTCTCCCCCCAGAACCCAGAGGAAGAGATGAGGAGTGCATGAAAGACCAAGTGAAAGGCAGATGTTATTAAAATAACTACAACTGAGGGCTGATTGGCTCAGTGATTTGGACAGGTTGGGGAAAACAAGCAGCTCACTCCTCTTGCTCCCATCTGATTGGACAGCGAGGAGGTCCAGCTTCAAACTTCAGAACACTGAAAACTTGGCTGCACGGTTTTGATGTGATCAACATTTTGTTTTAGTCTCTGCAAATTAAAACAATTCATCAGACAGATTCATTGACTCTGGTCCATTTAGCCATGTCATTACAGACTTCACCACTAGATGGCGCCAGCATCACAGCTGTAAATAAATAAATAACCTAACAAACTTCAGTCTGGTTATTGACGTCGGTCTGTACTGCATGCAGACCATTCTCAGACCATGCATCATGCTGCACTTTGTGGTGATGTTTAATGTGATTGTAGAGGTTTGTGGTGTTGCCTTGTGGTGCTGCAACCAGGGAAAAACACACTTTACTATGCAACTCACACGGTAATCATCAGCTTTAAATCCAAAATACTTCCACTCCGCTGCCGAATGTGAACATGTTTTGGGTATGAGTGAGGGGCTGACTCTCGCCACTACCAGTTAGCTTTCGTGGCTGTCCATTTACCTCAGACTTTCCTCCACTTTCACTCTCGCTCACTTCTCTTTTGGACCACAGAGATTTTTAAAGGATTTATGGTGCAGCCCTCCTCCGTTCCTCGCTAAATTAAACCAGCCAGCAGCTGTGAGCGTCTTCCTGTTTACAGCTGTGATCATGGGCGTGATGATTTTCCAAAAATCTGCTGGCCTGATTTAAATAGTGTTGAAAAATGAGTGTTTGAGTTTGTTTTATATTTCGTACAAACTGTAATGAAGTTATTAGGATATTAATGAGATTTTTAAAGAATGTTCTTTTTCAAAAGTAACTAAAAAGTTACTTTTGACAGTAACATTACTTTTGGGTGTGAGTTGCCAATAAAGTAACCGAGTTACTTTTTGAAAGAACTAGTACTATATCTAGTTACTTGTTTCCAGTAACTAGCACAACATTGCTGAGAGCAAAACAAACTATGGCAGTGCTGGTACAACACACACAGTTGTGGTAACTAACAGGATTAATTCTGGTTTGTGAATTTTATATCAGTGGAAATCAGGAGTTAAAAGAAGCGTCAGCAGCAACAGCATCTGACCATCAGCTCCTTTCCCTCCGTCCAGGAGCTCCTGTGGGGCTGCTGTAGTAGTAGATGGAAATCAGGAAGCTTTCATCATTTTTCAGACAGTCAGTCACGTTAATGTGGGCAGGATCTGCTCATAAAGGCCAGTCAGTTCTAGCTCGTGGAAGGCAGCACTCAGCTCTGGTGACGAGATGTAGTTCTTCACCACAAAACCCTGGAGCCTAAAAACAGACATGCAGGAAAAGCATAAAAACTGTGTTCACACCTCTGAACCATCCCAGGACGATGATATAGTTAAATCAGTACAGACACACAAGTGTGGGTCGGGTGATGTGTACCTATCCTGGGAGGGGGAAGGAGAAGGAGCTTCAATAAGAACCGACATCCTCCTTTCTTTACATTTCTTGCCTGAAGAGTCCACGTCCACCTTAGCCGTCTTCAACCGGCGACAAAACTCCTGAAGAAAGGTTTTTTATAGTCAGAGGATACAATGACATGATGGTGAGACCATGTTGTTCCTGATAAAACCAAAACAAGTCCCAGATGTGAACTGTTTTGCTGATGGCTCTTTAAAATAAAATAGTCCCACATTATCTTATACAGTATTTTACAGATATGTACAATGATGCTGTTTCATTTAGCAATCCTATTTTACTTTTAATTTACTTATCTATTCTACATAAATACAGCAATACCCACCCATGTATAGCAGAAAAAGGGCCTGAAATAGCTCTCCACATACATGAAAGGTTCAAATGAGGAGGAATTTCCATTAAATCAGCAATCACATAGATGCAAAGTCATTTCAATTATTTGTAGGTACTTTTTCATCATATGAAGATATATTTGTTCAGCTCGGATTGAGTCAAGCAGGTCTGGCGTATGTTTTTATTCTTATCTTTTCTGTTGGCGCTCAACAGTTCAGGGAAAAATTATGAGGACACAAACGGGAATACTTTACTATTTTCTCTCCACTTTCTGCGTTATGAAAGCAGAACCGTCTGTACACATGAGGCGTGAAACATAAAGGGACGTACCTTAACGTTGTGTCTGGCTCCCTGCAGAATGATTAGAATATTGCATCCTAACAGCAGTCTCCCAGTCAGCTGCAGCTGCTGGCTCCAGCGCTCCAAGAGTCCAACATAGTGATTTTGTGATCGGATGTGGTCCAGTAAAAGCACCGCAGTCCAAGCTTCCTCTTGTTCTCTGTCTTTCAGCACCTCTGTCCCTCCCCTCTGGTCGTCTGTCAGCGCCACACACTGCTACTGGGAACACAGCGAGCCCAGAGAACTAGCATCAGTGCTGTTTTCTAATAACGTATAAATGTAGCTAATAAATACTGACTAATAAGTGCAGCTGTTACCTGTAGGTACTGAACCAGCTGGTGGATCATTGGCTCTGGGGTCAGGCCTGCAGCTCGGTCCAGCAGCTTCTGTCTGATGCTGTGACACTGAGTCCTGGAAAGATCGGTGGAAGAGACAGAGATGTCCGGAGGGCAGGAAGGATAACTGGGCTGCAGACGGAACACCAGGCTCACGTTCAGCCCTCTGTCTCCTTCACCAGCGCAGTTGATTTGGACCACAAGTCCATCCTGATCTACAAGGCAAACAGAGATATCAGTGACAGCACCAAGGCTCATGAAATGCCCACCACCTGAGACCCAGAGATGGTTTTTCACTTGTTCCGGACTTGTCAACACACCAGAAGTCTGCAGCAAGGTATCCACTGATCTATTCTGGACAACATATATGAACAATTTTAACTTTACTTTAAGGATGTTTTATTTGGGTTTACAAACTACTAAACAAAGAGCGAAAGAAAGTGAGTTGGATGACCTTTTAATGTAACTTTATCTTGTTATTGGCCAAATTTGACACCTATCAATGCAAAGTAATTAAGACCAAACTCTCAAGTGCCTCCTTTAAAAGCAGCAAAGCTTGACGTTTGTTCTCTTCCTCAAACAATAGAAAAGCCATAGAACAGACTCGTTTTGCTCTACATTCAATGTATAATTATAATTTGTACACACGTATCTAATGGTCCTGTTTAAGTGTTCTCTAACTCCCCGTTACTTCCTTAACGTTATTTAAGCTTTTATTATTCATTTTTCATGTTAATGGAGTTTTTATAGAACCAAAAACTGTGCTGTTATCATTTCCTCTCCTGTTTGTGACTTTAACCGCTATTTAAATAATGATCATTCTCCATGGCCACATATAAAGTTATATCGGGGAGTCAGATGAGAACATACCGGACTGCCGAACCAACCGGAACTCTCCGTCTCTGCAGAAAATGGAGGATAAAACAGAAACTTCCTCAAAAGCAGCCTCAGACATGATCTACATATAATTCATACAATCTCGTCCAATTCTGTTGCCCCCTCGGTGACAGCAGATTTGTTACTAAAACCAAACTGTTTAAGTTTATTTTGCAGCGCACGCACGTCCACCTCTCCGTATCTTCCGGGTAGCTCTATATAATGAGTTAACTCGTTCCGCCCGCAACACGCACGGGAATCTTTCAGCTCGTCTGTACTTAATTCAGCAATATAAACCAACGCTCTTCTCTCCATCAAATACTCCGACAGCATTCGTGATAGGCGAAGATTAGGACCGAGGTTTCTTATGCAAGAAGAAATACGCAAATAACGAAATTAATTAAATTATAAATTTATTACTAGGTCTAGATAGGGTCTCCTCATCTGGACTTAAACAGCAAATTCCAGTATTTATACAGGTCTTTACAAGCCCGTTTTGACATCCATGGTCGTAACAAAAAGAAATAGTTACTGGCATACAGTCAATCGGCACAGGTGCTCCCAAGTTACGTCTCAGAAATATGCAAACAGCAGTCACCAGACTCATCCACCGCGATGAAAGCGGCTTTAGGTTGGATACTGAACAGATATTCGCTCTGGAGCGTCTCTGTTAGCAAATAACCAGTTTTCTGTTAAACGGAAATCCTCATATAGGACGTAAGAAAAGCAAACATATTTTTAAGTAAATGTCCATATGCTGGGCCGCGACCGTGTAGAAAATGAGTGAACTGTCCAGATGACCCAATGACTCCAAAGAAAACTCTGACATAAATATAGACAAATACAACATAATTAGTTGTAATTGCTATGTTTTTTTCTTCCTCTTCTTCTCAAAAATGAATTGCATTTTTGGGGGCTGAACATGTTTGAAAACTCACCAAATTTTGTGTATTCCCCCAAAGGAATGCGTAACTTTAAATATTTTCAGGTGCTCGGTACTGTTCGAGCAAAATTAAACGAGAGCCACTTATTTATGATGCCCCGCCACTGCATGTTATCAATAGTCATGAAATTTGCTACACATATTCTAAATGCTCGGGCGAACAAAAAATCCTCGTGGAACAACGGCCTAAAACCAACAGGAAGTCGGCCATTTTGGGTCAAAGTCGCCTTTTGGCGTTTTGCTCACGTCACTTAAAACCTAACTCCTCCTAGACATTTCATTGTACTGACATCAAAATGGCTTAGGATTTTCAGAAGACATGTGTCTTTAAAAGTTATCAAAAACATTCTCAAAGGAGAAAGGGCATAGAGGGGCGGGGCCTCAAAGTTTGATGTTTCGCCATGAAAAACGAAAGTATTATAACTTCCACATAAAACAACTTATCTGAACCAAAATGGCCATGTATGATGCCAGTCCAACCCTGAACGCATCTACATGTCAATATTTGGATTATGAATTGGCCACGCCCCCTGGCGACAGGAAGTCATGTTACTCGAAGACCCACTTCTGACATTTTGAACACAATCTGGTCTAAACTGGTTCAGACAGCAGTAAACAAGTTGGTGATTATATCCAGTGAAAACTGTTACTTTACGCTGCAGGGCAAGATTATGGCGCCCTGGCGAACTTTGATAAGACGCCATGACATCATAAATCAGTATAAATCCCTCAATTCTGATCCAATCCCCATCAGACTTGCAGGGATTAAGCAGGGTCTAGCCCTGAACAGATCCATATCACCAATTCCAGTCTAGCTCTAAGCCCCGCCCACTTTCAAAAGGATGTCCATCTCCTCAAGAATGAAACTTACACACTTGAAAATGCTTCACAACAAGTCAAACCCTTTCATGATACCACAATAAAAACCTCAAGTTCCTTCGCCAAACGTAACCATGGCGAAAAGTAGACTGACGCCATCAAACAGGAAGTCCTTGTAACTGACCTATTATACCGCTGATTTTCACCAAACTCGGCAGGGAGGAGCGCGGTCAGGTCGGAAACTCAGCCACATTGACATATGCTGGAAAAATTGCAATATGGCTCTATAGCGCCCCCTACAACTAATTAATTGATCACAACTGCCCACTACTTTGACTGATATGACTGAAATCCGGCATATTGATAGAACTTAAAAGGATGTACAAAAAAGCCTCTTGGACCTATATGATAACTTCAACAGGAAGTTGGCCATTTTGAAAAACGTGTTGTTTTGGGGGTCACTTTTGCATGTTTCTTTGTCTTGCATTTAAACTATCTCCTAGAAATTTGATCGTGGTGGCCTCAAAATTGGTCTGAACACTCCAGAGGCATGTGTGGTCAAAAGTTATCAAAAACTTTCTAATAGGAGGTGGCGTTCAGCTGCGGCACCTCATCAAGTTTTCATGTTTCACCATCAAGCACGGAATCCATTATTTCTGACATACAACACTCATTCTGCACCAAGCTGCACATGTTTCACTTCATTTCCATCTCAACGATATCTACATGTCCAGATGTTGTTATCTGGACATTGCTCAACGCTGCAAGGCGAGACCGTGGCGCCATGACAAACTTGGATAAGACGTCATGACAACATTAATCAGTATAAATCCCTAAATTTTCATCCAATCACCATCACACTTACAGTGATTGATCAGGGTCTGCTCCTGAACAGATACATATAACTACTTCTGGTCTTGGCCTAAGTCCCGCCCACAACAAGAAGGGCTTTTTTTAGTCACTGGGGTACTTCTCAGGAATGATCCTCACACACTTAAAAGTGCTTCAGATCAGGTCAAACCCTTTCAAGGCACTACAGAAAAAAACCTCAAGTTCCTTCATCACATGTGACCATGGCAAATGACGTCTGATGCCATGAAACAGGAAGTACTTGTAACTGAACCAATGTACTCTTGATCTTCACCAAACTCGGCAGAGAGAACAGAAGTCAGGCCTGGAACTGATTCAAATAAACATATGCTGATAATATGGTTCTATAGCGCCCCCTATAAATATTTAATCTATCAGCTCCAACCACTGCTTTGACTGACATTGATGAAATTAGGCATATTTATATAACATGCCAGGACAAACCAAAAGCCTCTTCTTGTCCAGATGTTGTCAACGCCATAGCTCCGCCCCCCGGGGAACAGGAAGTCCCATCATTTAACCCTTTAATACCTGTAAAACCAATTCAGTCATTAAAATGTGACTGACTTCTTGCAGCATCATGATTAAAATGGCTTCTTGTGGTGTTTAAATCCATCGCCATGAAGCAGGAAGTGGCTCGAACTCTGCCATCAGTTGACCAATGAAGGTGATATTTTTCAGTTATCATTAGAGATCCAACCTGAACATGGTTCTACATGAAAAACAACTATAACAGCACCCAGTGCCCACGTGGAATTTTCCTCTTGATAAAATCATGCTTCGGTTTGTAAGAATTTGACACAGTTTGTTAGAAACAAGATCATGAACGCTTTTGGATGTAATAACTGGTCAGATTAATGTGCCAGTTGATCCTCTAGTGAGGAAAATCAGCCCTTAATGCAGAAAACCTCTGGAAGAATGGGCATACGGCATACTGCAGGCAAGAGCAGGAGTGTTGTGGGAGGGAAGTAGTTGGGTGAGGTGGCGGTGCAATAGGCCGGAGCGGCGCCGGAGATGCGAGGGCCTTCATCGCTGCTTGCAGCTTTATTTTAGGTTGTTATTCAGCATGCCTTGTGTGTTGGATCACTTGATATTGTCATTTGCACTCGATATGCAAAAAGAAGACAAGGCAGCCACCTATCCCAGTTTTTTCCACTGATACTGACCACCTTCTTCAGCACACTCTTCAAGGTTCTATTATACCTTTCCACTAGGCCGTCAATCTGGGGGCGGTAAGGCATGGTCCTTATACTCTTTATTCCTAAAAGCTTATAAACCTGTTTAAGCATATTTGACAGGAAATTAATTCCCTGATCAGTTAGAATCTCAGAGGGAATTCCTACTCTGGAAAACAGCTATAGTAGTGCATATCTGCTTAGCGGTGATATCCCAGAGCGGAAAAGCTTCAGGGTAGCGAGTACTATAGTCACACACAACTAGAATAAACCGATTACCAGCTTGTGTTCTTTCCAGTGGACCATCGCTATTCTACTGAATGGGACATCAATAATGGGAAGTGATTGCAGTGGGAACTTTGGGACATTTCTACTTCCTGTTAACTGAGATACTGAACATGACTGACAGTAATCCTCTGCCGTTGTATATAGACCTGGCCAGTAAAACCGGCTAGCAATCCTGTTATAGGTCTTTTTAAACCCCAAATGCCCTGTCCATGGGATATTATGGCCCAGACTCAAAATCTGCTCCCACCAAACTTGGGGTACCACCAGCCTTTCTGTTTCAGACTCTGCAGACTCATGCTAAAGCAATCCCTCCTGCAAAGTATAACCTTCTCCTACCTGATTATTGGGAGCATTACCCTCCTGGACAGAAACCGCTTATCTGAAGGCCTCTTTCAGTGACTCATCCTGTTTTTGCAGTTGCTGAAAATGAGTGGGCATGTCAACGTCATATTCATCAGGATCTGGCAATTCTTGTGATCTAAATTTTACCGTCCCAGCCATCTTCTCCCGTCTCCTCCTGCACCTACTCTTCTTTGCTTTAGCCAGGCTCTCAGTAGGAATATCAGAAAGTAAGGCAACTCAGCCCAGGTATTCAGCTCAACTTGTGGGGGAACCTGAGAAATTTGTCCATTTCCCACAGTCCCATCTACTCCCATTCAACCTGGCTCCTGACACTGTCCCCCTTTCCCAGTGTTTGAGCCCGCCTTTGTGACCTTGTTACAACATTGACTGGTTTACAAGACTGAATCAACTTCTGCTGGACTGGAATATCCTGACTCAAAATAACCTGATGAGCTAGATTCTCCACTACACCCACTGTTAACAGGTAAGTTTGCCCAGCCACCTGAATATACACTGCTGCAGTGGGATAAACTTCATGATCCCCATGCACACAAGAAATATCAAGGCTCTGACCCCCCCAAGCGACAATCACAATTAATAAATTAATAACCTAATAAATGAATGAAAGCCAGACGTCTTGACAGTATAAATATCGTATAAAAGTATGCTACTTTATTTCTTTTATTTGTGTAGGTAGTCTCTACAGTATAAATTACCCCATCGATGCTACCTGATGTATTAATGCAGCTAGGATGCTTCGACAATGTAAAGTACACTATCAAAACATAAAGTATACATACTAAAGTATACTACCCTATATTTATGCAGATAGGAAAATTCCACAGTGTAGATTAGTGAATGTAGATGTTTACATATTATATAATAATGAAACACTCAAAATATTTTAAGAATTTATAATGTACAATTTCTATGAACATGCATATAAATAAATAATAATGAAAATTATTTCACAATGCAAAAGTCTCATAAACGGAGGTACAGCTGTGACGCCTTGACAGTATAAATTAACCCATCAAAGTACATTATGTATGAAGAAAGGATCCGTTTTCAGATTGTGTGCATGTACAGAAGGCATAGGTAGCATGTCTCGATGGGTAAGAGGAATTGTTAGAACACTGGTCTGCTGAAGCAGGTATAACCAGGTCGAGGTGAGCACACTGACTGCAGAGAGGAGGGTGGATCTACAATCATCAACATAATATACAGCAGCACTAAGTTCGTTGAGGCCTTTAAGATTCTCGGAGCCATAATTTAATTTAATCTTAATCTTGGGTAGCTCTAGATTTGAATTTGGCTAAGGTCTTCAGATTAATCAAACACCTGGATGTTTGCTGAGGGTACATGATTTCATGCATGAAAATCTCATGTTCTCATGTTCAGCACAGATTATGAAGCCAAACAGTACAACAAACCACCCTGACAAAGATTAGAGCACAATAACTAAATTACTATGCTCATTACCTGCAACTACACATTATAGGATTATTTTCTCTTTCACTCCCTCTCTAGATATGTCCCAATCCAGGATGTTAATACATGACCTACAGACAGGACATGAGTGTGTGAAGTAAAATTTTTGTAAGATTTCATTTTAAAAAACATTTCAAACCAGAAGTTCTGTAGTCTGAAACTGAAACCCAGCCAGTTTAAAATAAGAGCAGGAGGAAGCTGAACAGAAAACACAAGGATGCCAACCCCAACAAAACAGGAAGCTAGGCTAATTAACTAGAATAAGAACTAAATCATGACATTTTCAAAAACAAGTAATAAACACTAACACAGAGGAACGGAACAAAATAAAAATTATAAATTTAAACTAAAAACCCATCCTGAACTTAACAAAGCACAATAGCCAAATCAGAACAAAAAATACAGAAGCATAACCTCTCAGACCATTTCTGTGTATTTTCTGTGTAAGACAAGGCCAAGCAAAGCAGGTTTATCTGTGCATCACATTTCATGTACAAGACAACTCAAAGTGTTTTACATAAAACACTAAAACATGACAGCAGGGTCCAGAAGAAGAAATAAAATACATTAAAAACAAACTAAATTAAAATGTTTATACATCAGATGTGAATACTTCAAATGGGAACTTAGTCACCCATCCACAAAAGCTAACCTTCTTTTAAATCTCAACTCTACACCTGTACAGTTTCGGACTGTATACTGTGAGATTAATAGTTCATTTCATTTATAAAATGAAGTCAAGGCTGTCATTTAAAGACTTAACTACCATTCCAGCAAAGCCCTACTCACCACAAAACTCATCTGGGGTTTCTTAAAATGGTGTATTTTGACATTTTTGTTAATTAATGTGGAGAAGTGTTGTGTAAGAACAAGACCCCAAAAGTCTATGCTTACTTTATTTCTAGAGAGAAATGTTATTAAAAGAGTTTTGACCATATCACTATCTTATTTAGTGTAGGGAAAACCTATTGACAAACAATCTCTTCTAGCTGATAGTTGTTTTCTTTGGAACAGCCATGACAGTACACTGGACTACTTTCTCAGGAACCTGCACTGTGATCCAGTTTAAAGCGGTGGTCAGAGTGAAACTGACCACCTCTTATATCTGATTAGACACCCAGGAGATTGACAGGTCACTGTCGGAGGAGGACAGAAGCATCTTTCCAGACCTTCATGAATGGCCAGCATTACTACGCCAGTATCAATAGGCCAGCATCACTATGCCAGCATCACTACGCCAGTATCACTACGCCAGCATCACTATGCCAGCATCACTACAACAGTCTAGAGTAGTTTCCTAATTATTCATCCCTTAAAAATATTGACATGTGGTTGCAGATTTCTAGAAGTGATTTAGTGCAAGTAGAACTACTAATGTTATGTAAGGCTATTGACCTGATGTTAGCATGAAGCTAAGTAGCTTCCAATGCTAATCTAGTTCTCACTAGATTAGCTTTAAGCTAACGTGTGGAAACCAGGTCATATTTAGTTTCTGGTGAGTGTATTTAAGGACTACATGTCAACTCAGTTCATCAAGATTTTCACATTGGAGGTGAAAATAAACTATAAAGATGCTCAAAGATAAGCTCAGGATCCACGTTACTTAGCACTGACTACGCTAGCGCTACAGCTAGCTTCATTTAAA
>JBAFTA010000001.1:38068950-38079653 GCA_036919975.1 Melanotaenia parkinsoni
TTTTCTCTTCTTCAGACCATCTCTGGAAACCCTGGAGATGGTTGTGGGTGGAAATCCCAGTAAACACTCAGACCAACGACCATGAACAACCCCTGATGCTTCATTGGCCATCCCAATCCTGGGTGTCTCAATCAGTACATTCGCCCTGTTCCAAACACTATATGTAAGTGTATAATGTGCTGACACTGAAATTTTAGCCAAGCCTCAGTGCACTGAAAGCACCCAGATGCTGCCGTAAAATCCAAAACCAAAAATCTAAATGAAATGATAAACACTACACACACTAAACGGATGCCATTTTGCCGATGTAGTGGAAGGGGAGGGACTTTCGGGCAGTTTTCCAGGGCTGAATAATGGTGGCTAACAACTCAGCAGTACTGGGGCAGGCAGAGGCTATTTTCTACAGATGTAAGTATGCTCTCACACAAATCAACTCAAATCAAATCAAATCAAACTTTATTTATATAGCACCTTTCATACATAAAAATAGCAACTCAATTCATACAATGCTTTAGAAACTAAATATGAAAATAATTATCAAATATAATAATTTTTTTTCTGAATTAATGATTAAAGATGACAATAATGTTATAGATGTATAGCTGGACACAGTAAGAGGAAGGTGTGGTTTGAGGGTTTGGTAGGTAACCCTTTGCTAGCTTAAAAACCAGATCCACATGTCTGTGTGTAAAACCAGCTACATAAACAGCTGTTTTAACTGGTTGGCTATTGGTCTTTCTGTGTATTTATTTTGTAACATCAGACTTTATTTCCCCTGCAAGATAAAGGACATTTTGTTTAGCTCTTCTTTTAAAGGTCACATCTTGTATAATATTCTTTAAAATCGGTAAACATAATTTAGTCTTTTTGACATAGGAAAGAGCTAAATGCTATTTGAATCCCTGTATTTCACACACTGCTTCTAACCACAGATGATGATACTGCTGTTAAATGTAGTGAAATCGATTGGCCACCCCATTATTTCCTGAATACGCCACTGATGTAACGCAAAGCTGCTTCCTCCCTGCACGAAGCTGAAGAGAATATAACTTGTCTCTTAATTATTTGGAGAAGTTCAATCAGAGGAAGCTTAATAGAGATGCATTTATGTCCCAGATAAAATTAGATAAAAACTTTGTTCCGGATGTCTCCTCCTATGATGAAATGATGGAGTCTAAATCTCTGACTCTCAGATGATGCTGCAGCTGAAAATCTGTTTCCTGACCGATCCTGTAAATTTACCCTGATAACAGGGTGGAAGCGCAGCTCACACGGGCCCAGCACGCGCCTCTGAGCCGGGATGGTGCGCAGTTAAAGGCTGCTGCTGGTCGGGTTGCTCCTCCTCGACAGATTTGTCGAGTCAAGCATATAAAGGGACTTCAACCGGAAACCAAACTTTTTTCTTCGAACTTTTTTCTCCGAGGCAGAAGAGGGAAATGATGCGACCCTTCGTGTTACAGCCCGCACAGTTCCTTGTTTTCTGCATTTGCGTGTGATCGTGGATATGTGTCAGCGGCTCGTCAACAGGCAGCAAGCAACAAGTTTGTAGCGAGAATAAAAAGCGACGTCGAGGGATTTTGGGCTCGTCCTCAGCCACATAACGGGTCTGGTATCATGGAAGATGTGAGTAGTCCCTCTTAAACGAGTCAGCTTCCTCTGCTTTTTAGTGACATCATATTACTTGTGAATGGGAGGTCACAGTTTAGGCAGATTAAAACAAAGTTGTTTCTGAACACTTAAAGGCAGCGACCAACTTACAAGAGCAAGCCCAGGGCCCTCACTAACGATGGCAATTCAAAGCGATTTTTTTTTTTTTTTTTGGTTGAGTGTAATAGTTAGTTCTCTGTTTATTTTATAGCATCGCCATCCTACCAGGAGCAGACCAATCTCGTTGGCACAAAGCACCTGCTCACCTGTCAATCTATTGCATCAACTTGTTGGTCGGATTCCAGGAGAAACTCAAAGGAGAGCTTGAACTCCATGTAAAAATCGTCTCTTTTAGCGTAGTCCTGCGTGTAGTCGTAAACTCTTAATACTTAAATCAGACACACAACCCTTATCTAAGTCAGATGGTATTGTTGTTACTTCGGCTGTATCATATTTTCCATTTAACTCTCATGTGAAGTGCATTTTAACATTGGGCGTTGGGTTTGGCAGGAGAGCTGGAGGGAAGTACCGCTCGAGAGGAGGGCGGTAGGCTCCGAAACACAGGGGGAAGCGTATATAAACCTTTATATTTTACTAATACTATATAATTATTGGAATATACATACGCCGAATTTTTTAATGATGGGGAAGTGTATCAGGAAAAGGTTTAACAAGTGCTCAATATCGTTAATTTTCAAATTAGAGCCAGGAAATTTAAATTTTAGGTATTTCTGAACGCTGTTTGGCGTGCTGCTGTCTCCAGGGTAAGAGAACAGATAACAGAGCTTAAAATGACCAGCATATGTCCCTAAAACTCGTTAGAGGCCAGAACCTGAAAGAAAACGTACAGTAAAACAACAATCACACCACTCAATGACAACATGGCTTTTTGAGGAAGCCAATTTACAAGAAAAGGGAAGTAAAGCAGAGACTTGCCTCACCCCCGTGTGCAGGCAACTTTTATACCCTATGATCAAAAGTAGTTTATTAACTTCTTTCCACCAGACACTCAGCAGCTCACCTTTAAATCTAAGTGTCATTTCTAATCATACCAGACTTTTTTTGGCCCCACCACCACAAGGCTGAACACCAGATATTCTTCCTCATTCTCACCATCATAATAAAAAGTGAGCGATGTAACTGTGACTGGGCCAGTCCAAAATACTGCAGTTCTACTTTTATAGTCATAGTACATATTTATATGTGACTATTTTTACACTTTCAGCCTAAGTTACAGCATCAAAATGCTGAGTTTAAAATGTTTTCGGCAGCCTGAAGTGGAGCAACTTTAATTTAAACCGATTCTGAGATGGAGGGAGGACTTCATGGAGAAGCGACTGTGTATTTGTGATATTTGAATAAGATTTTTATTTGCTGTGTTTCATAGTTTGGAGCTGAAATCGAGTGTAAGCTCGAACAGATGATTCTTCTTTATCTTTCACCCAAACCACCCCACCCCCGTGGCCCTTGCCTAGAGATGATTTATCTCATCTCTGCGTCACCCTCTGCTCTGACTTAGAGTTCATGTAGTGACGAATCTGCCTGACTCCTTCAGCAGGGAGGAAACAGACAGCCACATTATGTGTTGGGCAGAAAACAATTAACCCTCTCTTGATGGCTCTATAATCAGGCCTCTGCCACACGATGAATACTGGCTCATACTGAGTGCATCCAGGGAGTGAAAAAAGGTCCTCATTGTGAAAGCCTGATGGTTCTCGTAGGGACAGTAAGTACTCAGTCTGCCGAAAATGTGCTAAACGTTCTTCTGGAAGATGTTTCTACAGCCCAAGGGGTTTATGGAGGGTTAAAAAGAAATAGTTGAGTAGATCTTTAGTCTACATCTACAGAAATGGTGTTTTCCTGTTTCTTTAATTAGTGAGGAAGCCTTAACTGAAAGTTGGTTATGAATTCATTAGTGTTTGTTTTCAGAGAGCTCCTGTACATGTGTAATATGAAATTAGTGTTAGAATGAGCAGCAACGCCACGGGGAGGATGAAATGTGGAGGAAGCTGCAGCAGTAAACAGTGCTAAAGCATGACAAGAAGCAAGAAGAAGCAAGAAAGGCTGGTACATGTCAGTAACTAGATGATGCTGTCCACACGTTACGTCCATTTCATCCCCAGCCGCCTGCCATATACCTCTGTCCTGGGCTGAGGTGGAGGTAAGGACCCAAACACAGGCTGAAAAGGCAGAAAGCAGACCGGTGCAGGAACTGAGGTTTGTTAACGGGAACTGAAGCCATAACAGAGGACAAATGACAGGGACATGACGTGGACGAAAAAAAGACATGAAGGCTACAATGAACTGGGAGGATATAAGTGAAACCAAAAGGTATACAGAGGTAAACTAGCAGCGACCAGGTGAAGCAAATGAGCAAACTAAAGCAGGTGAACTAAAGAACAGGAAGCAGAACGCAAAACAAATTACACAAAAAGAAATCCTACAAAATAAGTCAAGAAAAGCAGAACATGACAAGACTACCAAACCAAAAAACATGGATCGTGACAGTCACAGATTAATACGTCCAAATTCCCCATAAGGCTCCACTCCTTCACATACTTTCCTTTCTGTTGTCAGATAGTGAAACAACTGTGATTTGGTGAGTGAAAAGTTCACCTGGAGTCAAAGCATTTCTAGTTTTCTCTGCTCTGGTGGCACTGTTTGACCTTTGTGCACATTTTTGGACACATTCTGCAGTGTGATGGTGCAGTTCAGGTGCACCAGCGTGCACACGGTGGCAGCTGCTGCACCTGCTGCATGAAGAGGTGCTTCTTGCTGGAAATCTTTCTTCTAGAAATTGCTAGTTTCGTTGCTGTTTGGGGTTAGGGTTAGAAAAATAGCCGAGGGCTCTGAAATGTATCTTAATTTAGCAGGAAAACTGCTGAGCTGGCACTTCTGACTGGACATCCCTGGACGGCTGATATCACCACACACTGTGACTGAACACTGACTGTAAATGAAGCTGCTGATGGTCTCAGTAGTCTACTGATCTGACTCAGTGGAAAAACAGGATTTGTTTTTTAAGTTTAAAGAGAAATTTATCCTCCAAAAATGAGCTGGAATTCTGGAGTTTTTCTTTTGGATAAAATATCTGAAGACATATTTAGATCTGGAAAGTTATCCTCGATGTTTGTAAGACAAGATTGTACAATGACTCTTTAATTGGAGCCCCTGATGATTTAGAACGTTATAATAATTATTATTATATTATTATAAAGTTGAATTTTATCGTTGTTAGAGAAGTTAGTTTCTTCTGACGTCCACTATGAGTTCACAGTAAAGCTTAAAGGTTGGTCGTTAAAGAAAGACTGTGGGTGTTGAGGTGTAGTGTCAGTGGGCATAAATGTCAGTGAGCATAAATATTCTCATCAGGCTGTGACAGCTTTACAGAAATAGATTTCCTGCTTTAGTAACAGAGATGTGACAAACACAGTTACCACCTCAGCTTTTGCCTTTTACAGAGTTCGGTGAGTCCAGGAAATGGGAGCTAATTTAGTGTCACATAGAAGAGAATTTATCTCACGTCTACTAGAAAGGAGCATAAACTTGACTTTAATGACTTATATGGCTGATTGGGAGTAACATGAGGGGCCCCATCATGCTAACAAACACATCAGAGTTTCAGAGCCCATCTATGGTTTGTGGTATAAAGACTGCTTTAAAGTTAGCATTGCAGGGTGAAGCGTGCTTTACTGGTTCAGGGCGGAGCATAAATGGTTAAACTGGGTTGGACTGGGGATGGCATAACATACTGGCATAAAAGTATAAATTGTTTAAAATATGTATTTATCTCAGTGAAATCCAATTTATCTAAAATATATTTGTTTAGAGAAACTTTTTTTTTTCATGTAAATTTAATGTAAAATTTTCTGTATAATTGGACATGAGTTCCAGAATTAGCTGTGAAGCTGTGTGCAGGCAGGGTCTCGACTGGATAAAAAATCTCATTAGATTAAAAAAATCCTTATGTGTACCAGGCTTAAGTTGGTCTGAGAGCAGAGGTCACTGGATCCACCAGCGACATGATACGGTACCGCAACGTACCGTATACCACCAGCAACATGATACAGTACCGTAATGTACCATATACCACCAGCGGCATGATACGATAACATAACGTATCATATACCACCAGTGACATATTAAGGGACTGTAACGTACCATATACCACCAGCGACATGATAAGGGACTGTAACGTACCATATATCACCAGCGACATGTTAAGGGACCGTAATGTACCATATAGCACCAGCAACATGATAATGTACTGTAAGGTACCATATACCACCAGTGACATGTTAAGGGACTGTAACATACCATATACCACCAGCGACATGATAAGGTACTGTAACGAACCATATACCACCAGCGACATGATACAATAACGTAATGTACCATATACCACCAGCGACATGATACAATAACGTAATGTACCATATACCACCAGCGACGTGATACGGTACTGTAACGTACCATATACCACCAGCGACATGATACGATAACGTAATGTACCACATACCACCAGCAACATGATAAGGTACCGTAACATACCATATACCACCAGTGACATGTTAAGGTATTGTAACATACCATATACCACCAGCGATATGATACAGTACTGTAACGTACCATATACCACCAGCGATATGTTAAGGTACCGTAACGTACCATATACCACCAGCAACATAAGGTACCGTAACGTACCATATACCGCCAGTGACATGTTAAGGGACCGTAACGTACCATATAGCACCAGCGACACGATAAGGTACTGTAACGTACCATATACCACCAGCGAAATGATACGATAACGTAACGTACCATTTCCCACAGCGACATATTAAGGGACCGTAACGTACCATATACCACCAGCGACATAAGGTACTGTAACGTACTGTATACCACCAGCGACATGATATGATAACGTAACATATCATATACCACCAGCAACATAAGATACTGTAACATACTATATACCACCAGCGACATTATAAGGTACCGTAACGTACCATATACCACCAGCGACATAAGGTACCGTAACGTACCATATACCACCAGCGACATAAGGTACCGTAACGTACCATATACCACCAGCAACATGATAAGATAACGTAACATATCATATACCACCAGCAACATAAGATACCGTAACGTACCATATACCACCAGCAACATGATAAGATAACGTAACATACCATATAGCACCAACAACATGATAAGGTACCGTAACATACCATATACCACCAGCAACATTATAAGGTACCGTAACGTACCATATACCACCAGCGACGTGATACAGTACAGTAACGTACCATATACCAAAAGCGACATGATTTAATGATTTAATATTTTGATTTAATGGTAAGCAAATAGCCTAGCTAATGATCGTTAACAAGCTCAAACTAATATGCTGTATAGTGGGAGGGACAGGGGACAGAGGAGGACACTGGAAGACAGGGGGCTTTAGTTTCTCAGAGATAGACAGATGGATAAGTTAGCACAAAGTAGATAACTGGATGGTTAAAACATTTACTTTATAGACCTACAGTTACAAATTAATATTTAAATGTATAAGGGCTGCACATTATTGCCATATTTGTGGAATAGTTAGTGGTTTGATGTTATTGGATTATTCTATAAGGTATTTCCTTTATAGTTGTGGAACTTATCTTGAGCTTCAATTCCATGTAAAGTTACTTCGATGGACTAAAGTGGAAATTAGAGCAGGGTGCAAAGAAATTCTGTTAGATGTGGTCATAAAGATGTATCATTTATTGTTTTTTATTATTTAATATCAACCTTTATTTATAAAGGCAGTCCCATTGAGACATGCCGTCTCACTTAGAAGAGAGACCTGTTTACTAACTAACAGCATGTGTTTGGACTCCTCCTTGCACCTAACACATTGTTGATAAGGCTGGTTGAACATAGAAAAACCTGCATAGAGAATATAAAATGTGGACTAATACAGAACCATGCTAGAACTAATATCATTAGTTTTAATAACATTATTTAAAGGTGTCATCACCTGGTCTCTGTCCTCTAAGTATCTTTAAATATTTTTTGAAAACTTATTACACACACACACACACACAAAAAAAATCAGAGCTTGTTGTGACCATTTGCTGATACCACAACTTTGTCTCGTGAGAGTTCATGCAAGCTAACCTGACCGAGCAGCGTTGGAATTCAGCCATTTATGTTTGAACCAGACTCCGAGCCTGAGAGTGAAGATACCGCCTCTACAATACAGCCTCTGTAATACTGACAGTTGACCAGTTTTAGCCTCTTGCAGGAGGCTCATTTCTGCCCAGTTACCAGTAAAATCTACCCGTAGAGATTACATCCTTCACGTTTTACATACATGACGTGTAAATGCCAAAGAAATAAAAAGTTTGCGTTCTGGTTTGGTGATAAAATCCGACTACATGATGGTCATGTTGTTCGATTAAATGATCACATGATGACAACTGCAGTGTTTTGGTGGGGGGGACTAGCAAAGCTACATCTGTGACCACACATCCATCAGGACAAACCACCAGTCATGAATACTGTCGTGCTGTGTGGTAGCAGGTATGAAAGAAAAAGAAAAGTCATTTACAAAAATTTACATGGCAGAGCACTTCACCCCATAAAAACACGGGGCTCTTTTCTACATTACAGGGATTAAACTTTAGGCTTGTTAGCGCATTAGCTGTGTTAGCTTAACTCAGGTCTCAGACACAGTAAAGCATGACTGTCTGTAGCCACACTTACCGATTGCATTGATGGTGAGCCACTCAAAGTTGGAATCAAACCTCTTTCCAAGCGCAGGGTTGATGCATCTTCGCTTGAATTTGTCCCAAATTACTGAAACATTCAGCTGCAAATAGAGATGCAGGTACATTATTACCAAAAATTTATTTAATCCATTTGTCCCTGGTAGTTTGGTCCTCTGTTAAGACTAAAAACATTTTGATGTTGGTTTTAGCAACAGTTGACATGGGAGTCTCGACATCTTCTCACAACTTGTTGATAACTGTGACTGCGCAGGCTGAGCAGGTGAAGAGGGGCTGGCTTATTCAAACAGCCTCTTGGGATGACGAAATCCCAGGAGCAAATCAAAATCATGTGTTTTGGGAGAGTTTACCCTTGTGGGTGGTTCTGCTGTGAACAAATCGTCTCCTCCATACCTGTGGGGGCAGAAGCGTGAGCTCCAGTGAAGCTTGTTGTTAGACCAGCTGGGCTGGTCAGTGGGAAAATCCCAGATGAGCTACGACCCAACATTTCATCAACAACACAGGTGTGCCTCCTCACTAGAGCCTCCTCTTTGTTTCCTTCTTTTCTCAACAACCAGTTTGCATGAAACAGCTTAGCTTGATATATTTTAACTTTATAAGAGCTGAACCGTTTATCATCCGAGGAGGTTGATCTGTGCTCACCACAGACAGGACGGCTAATAGCCTGCAGAACGATCTGTGGGCTTTTCTTAGTGCTGTGGTGTAGAGCAGACTTCCTGTGCAGCTCCATAACTTACCATCTGATATCTACACTAATATATTCGTCAGCTTAGGTTTGAGGAAAATTAGCCTGTAGCTGCTGTTCTGTTGCAGGGGGCTTGGTACAGTCCAGCCCTGTAGCAGGCATGACAAGTTTTCTGGACTGTGCAGCTCTTATCTTAGTGGTGCCTTTATACAGCTGGAGGAAGAATCTTTTCTTCTTTTTTGCTTTCCTGGTTGTCTCTCTGGCATGTCCCTCTTCCCTGCTTTGCGTTCCTTTCTTTGCAGCTGCGCTGAGTGTTTACTGAGTGGAGACAGCCTCGCCGCTACAGTGAAAGTGGAAAAACAGTTTGATGACCTCCCACCTGATGCCAAAACAGAAAAAAATATCCTGTGGAAGTTCCAACAGCTGAAACAAAGCCTGTGAATTCTGCAGACACCTGCACTGGTTGGTGTTTTCAATTAAAAGAAGTCTGTGGATTTACACAGAACTAAGTCAACAAGTCTGCTTTCACCGAGGTCAGCATCATGGAGAGATTAGAGTGGTAGCCCAGTTTACTGGAAACAGTATGAACACATTAAGAGATACTTCAGACTATCTAGCTATGAACTAAACATGAACTTCTTACCTCCACATCTTCACACATTTCCTGTTTAAATAGATGTTACTGAAGTTGACTTAATTTAAAAAAAAAAAAGCCCCATCTGCTGGGATTGGTTAGCTCTAGTGGACCAATCAGACTCTCCAGCTACTATTCTGTATCAGCAAAGTTAACCAGCTGATCCATCCAAACACATGCAGAGGCCTCCTGAGCATCTAGATGGTCTCAGTCTGTTCCAATAGAGTCTAGCATCATGGGGAAGGTTGCTGACCTGACAGCTGGACAGAAACCATCACTGACTCCCTCCACCAGGAGGGAAAGCCTCAGCAGGTGACTGCAGAAGAAGCTGGATGCTCTCAAAGTGCTGCATCAAAGCTCATCAAGAAGAAGCTGAGTGGAAGGAAAAGCTGGAACAAGCAGCAGGATGAAGCAGAAGGAGAGGACGGTCAGGAAAAGCTTCACCAGGACTGGACTGAGGCTGGAGTTAGAGCCTCCAGAGCCACCACACAGACGGATCCTGGACCTGGACTTCACATGTCTGCAGGTTTTAGCTGCCTGAGCTGCAGAGTGTTATTTATAGTATTCTAAACATTAGTGAGTGTTACTGCTGCTGTCACTAACCGCCATGCCAGTGGAAAAACAGAAGAAAACATGATGGTCGCTGACGTAGGATGATCTGAGGTAGGAGGCTCTATTTACGAGACATTCATTCATTTTCTGTACCGCTTAGAATTCCCAATTCAGGGTCGGCGGGAAGCTGGAGTCTATCCCAGCAATTAGCAGGTGAGAGGCAGGTACACCTAGAATGGTACACCTGGAACAGTACACCTGGACAGATACACCTGGACAGGTTGCCAGTCCGGCGAGGACCCACGCTACACGGACAGAGCATGTTTGAACCGGCGAGGACCCACGCTACACGGACAGAGCATGTTTGAACCGGCGAGGACCCACGCTACACGGACAGAGCATGTTT